>RJWJ010012827.1:0-41166 GCA_004363605.1 Indri indri
ATCGTTCTGAGCTCAGGAGATCGAGACCAGCCTGAGCAAGAGCGAGACCCCGTCTCTACTAAAAAAATAGAAAGAAATTAATCGGACAACTAAAAATACATAGAAAAAGTTAGCCGGGCATGGTGGCGCATGCCTGTAGTCCCAGCTACTCGGGAGGCTGAGGCAGAAGGATTGCTTGAGCCCAGGAGTTTGAGGTTGCTGTGAGCTAGGCTGATGCCACGGCACTCACTCTAGCCTGGGCAAAAGAGTGAGACTCTGTCTCAAAAAAAAAAAAAAAAAAAAAAAAACTATGGAAATCTTCT
This sequence comes from Indri indri, assembly GCA_004363605.1. NCBI lineage: Eukaryota > Metazoa > Chordata > Mammalia > Primates > Indriidae > Indri > Indri indri. The sequence continues at coordinate 303 of RJWJ010012827.1, forward strand.
TGTATATACTATTTCTTTTCTTGTCTAGAAGATAAATACAGTCTCCTCATCTATAAACTATCTTATTTACAAAAAAAATTCCATATCATAAGATTGATATGGGAATTAAGTAGGTCATGTATATCTTGAGCAATTTGCAATATATTGATCAGTTTTTCTAGATTTTCTAGTAATTTTAAATACTTTAAATATACAGATGGTTTTAAGGTACAATATAGAAATGCTGATGGTAAAAGATTTTACTAGATATCACAGAAGGGTCAAACCAGAAAATGTGGGTATATTTTAATATACATAGCTCAGTATTTAAATATTTAGAAATATTCTCATTTTGTCTAATTATAGCAACATAACATTAATCAAGAAGGGGGAAAACTCATTTAAAGATATTTAACTTTTAATAATACTTCCTGGTGATAAAATTCTAAAAGTCTAGCTGCTTCAAGTTAAATATTCAATTATACAACATCCATTTAACATCAGTTAGGTTCATTGTCAACACCAAAGTATTTTAACATATATGAAGTCATCTGATCTCAAAAGCTCAGTGAGGTAAGCTCAGCAAAGGCTATAATCTCTCTTTATTTCATGAAAAGTAATTTAGTTACTCAGAGTTCCTAAACTCTATCACTTTCATAGGACTTGTAGAGGGAGATGTTGAGATGAGAACAAGTCTGTCTGTATGTATAAGCTTTTTTCACTTATATGCTAGAAGATCCATCCAGTGATATTTTGGAGGCCTTTAAAATTAATTCTTCATAAGAAAATAAATAAATACAGACACAATATTCACCCCCCAATCTGCTATAATTATAATAAATAAAATGTATGTTGTTCAAAGTACATTGCTAGAGGCTGTCATTTGTCAATAGGCAAGACTGCTTGTTATGAACTCTATCAGTCCAATCACTAGCATCATGGTTTTATTTCTCTTTGTATTAATCTGAATACTTCGGAAGATTTAAGAGTTGCTTTCAGAATTCAGCTCTGTTCTTCCCCCACTCCCTTGTGAGTGCTATATTTCTTAAGATACATAATCACATAAAAAGCTTTGAGATAAAGCATAAAACAATTGAAGTATTTGCTGCATTTATGCTATTGTTGCTATTAATTCCTACCAGAATCAATTACATGTTTCAGGCCTCTGGATAGAGAATTCAGTACCTGCTGATGATTGAAAGGGCAGGAAGTTTATTACATTTATATGTACAAGATTCCTTCCCTTTCTCTCCAGCCCTCATAGCAATCATTAATAACGTAACCTTCAGTACAATGGGCTGTCAGTGCTTACCCTCTATTAGAAGAAAAATATGCCACACATTTCCATAGCGAATAGGTGATGCAAGCTGAAAAATGTGATAATGTGAAGAGAGGCATTCCTTCAAGTTATTTTGCCTAATTCTATTTGACACCTGGAAGAAACTGATATTTTATCTTCCTATTGTAGATACTGAATGGGAACAATCGAGGCAATATATTTTAGACTTTTTAGGTTAGGTCAAAAGAAAAAAGTTATCTTTTGTGACTATGGTTCAGTATGGCAGGTTGGTGGTGATGATGGTGGGGTTGATCTGAGAAGACTTTCCCGAATTTTGCAGGATATTTGCACATTAGAATCATGATGCAAGTGTACAGCCCTATTCTCAATTCTTGGCATTAAAAATTTTTAAATATTATTAATACAGAATCAAAAACTAAAATATAAATTATGTTTTAAGAATATGACTTATTGTTGCTCTTTCTCATGTTATTATCAGCAAGAAAATTTTATTTTTCACATGTCAATTGGAAATGCTCATGAACAAATCAGTTAAAAATATAATATGTTTAACTGCTATGAACAGGAAATTGCAATATTATTCTCATTAGAGACATGACAGTAATTCCACTCAGTAGAAAAGAAAGGTTGTCCAATAGTGAAACAGGCAGTCATACAAGGTAGTGAGTTTATTGCCATGAGCAATGTTTAGAGACTAGATGACCACTCACCAAAAATGCTGTAATATAAAAATTAGGGCATTTTTAAATAAAATAATGGGTAAACCAATTTATCCTAAATTTTCTCCTTATCTTGGGATTCTATGCTTCTATGAAAAGCAATTTGAAGTAAAAGATTAAAACTGATCAAGATTACTCCAAGGCACAAAGAATTTGTGGGAAGAACTGTTTAGTAGATAAAATCGACTCCTATCAAGTACTTATGTGCGCCACTATATATAAATCATCTCATTTAATTTTTACAATAAACCTCAGCTAAATATTATTCTCCGTTTGTGCAAAGAAAATGTGAACAAAGTCACACAGTCAGTGAGGTGGGGCTAGAACTCCACAGCCTATGTATTCAGCCACTCTGCTTGCCATATTTAAGATCCTCTATGCACTCTCCTAATTATTTCTGAAATATGTGATTCTAACCCTAATATTAAATAATATTACCATTGAAACTTTGGAGAAAAATACACCTAGAATAGATCGTCTCAGGCAACCTGCCAAAGACAAAATGCCAATACCCAGGCTAGGCTTTAGGCTTGGTCAATTCATTTTAGTGGCATCTCTTAACATGTAGTCCTAGATATTCACCCAAGAAACGGCAGAACTGGTGCCAGAGGACCGAGAGAAGCCTCAGCATGCTCACATTAGTATTTTTAGATCTTTCTGTGAAAAAAGGAATTCATTACATCAGAAAAAAAGCTTCCTGACCACACATTGCAGAAATTAAGTGTAATTGTCATGAGTCTTTCGAATAGCGCCACAAGAATCCGCCTGGAGACTAATTGTCATATACTAGGTTGGTTGTAATGGAATCCTAGCCTCATCCAAATCTTCTTCATTAAACAGTTCTGAGAAAAAGAAAAAAAAAAATTGTCTTAAAGTTTTTGGCTTAACCAACAAGATTAATATTACTCCTTTTTTTTTCTTATTATATGATAACTGAATTTATTTAAAATAACAGTCTGCTTATGCACGGAAATTACCACATATTCAAGTGTTAGGATAAGGTAAATTCTGTCCATTAATTTTTTTTTTTAAAAAAAAGGTCTCTAAATTTCTCTACTATCCATCACAGTTTTTGTGGCCTTCTCTATTTTCCTGGCTCCACCCGTTCCCCGAGCTTCACCCGCTTGCTCAGGGAAGAGCCCTGGCCACCACTATCCACTGTTTATCTCCTCATCGTATAATACCTCAGCACATCTCAGACTTTGCAAGTCATGAAGACGACACTCGCACAGGAATCGCCTCACACGCGCTGCAGCGTGGGCACCGGAGCTGCAGCGCCCAGGTTGGACCCAGCCACAAGTACAGAAGCCAGAGCACCGCCTAGTGGCTGCCCAGCTAGACCAGGTAACAAAACCAATGAGTGCAAAGGCGTTAACACCCCTCGTGCAAATTTTGACCAATGCAAGTCAGAATGTGGAAAGCGTCTGACATATAAATTCTTCTTTCCTCCATACCATGGACAAATTGTTCCAGAAGTCCTCTCCTGGACACAATCCACATGACTGAGCAATTAGTTCTGTTGCTTGTAAGGCTGTTTGTCTTGGTGATACACCAAATCCCAAATCCTATTTTCTTATGATTGTTTTCCCGCTTTCCCTCACACATGTAGCCCTGGGATTGCACCTGCAAAGCCTGAGAATGTTAGCTTTGCTTCAGTCTCTGGTTTCAAAGAGTCGCTATCTAAACTTTTTCTTTTTCCTCGTTAGCTTTTGACACTGCTTAAAACAAAGAAAGGCAAACATAGAAGTTTAATCAGGAGAAATGTTGTTTAGTTTAACATTAGTACTAAAGCGATTTTCATACAGATTTCTAAATGAAATTTGAGCGATGCATAAACACATAACCATATTGTAACATTTTCTTGATGTCTTAATTAAATTTTAATAAAAGTGACTATATTTCATATTTAATTAATCATCACCAGAATTTACAAAATAACCCTTCCAGTTTTGGGTATTCAATATTTTTTCTGCTTTATTTCCCTATATAGGTAGTGACTTCCACTTTAAAACAGAAAACACCACTGCCAGAAAATGTACTTTACTGGCACTTTAAGGTCAACAGTTTAATTTTGTGTAAGCCCTTTCTTTCTTTTATTCCCATATCTTCATTATAGCTCACTTTCACATAAAGCTAAATGTACTCTTTCATCACTAAGGCAATAAAAAGGTTAATTTAAAGCAAGACGAGGAAAAAATAAGTCAGCACTTTATGATAACCAATCTCTGATTCTCTTCAGTTCCTTTATTTAATCATTTTTATTTAGAAATAGTCCAAGCACCCCAAAATATGCAGACTAATAAAATGAACACCAGAGTACTTATCACACCATTCTATTTAATCCTGACATCTGGCAACCCTGCTTCAGATTGTTTTAACTAACAGAATATTATTTAGGGAGCTGGTATCATGTGAGTACCCCTCCTTAGGGTCTTTTATCTCAGTCTTTGCTATGAGAAATTATTTTTCAATCTCTTACACAAGTTTGTGCTATTAGTACGCACATATTCATATGTAAAAATGATCCTCTAATTTTTTTATAAATGGCATTAGAATATATTCATTTAGTTAAGTAATCTCATTTTTTGGTACTTTCTATATGCTAAATAATAATCTAGGAATTGAATTTTCAGTGAAAAACAATACAAAGTTTTTCTTTTTGGGGGCGGTGCTTTACATTTTACTTGATGAACAAAACACACAAATTTACAATATACTGTCAAGAAGTGATCATTGCTATTTAAAAAGGATAAGGAAATAAAGAGTGTTAGAATGGGAGTTGCTAAAACATTTAGGCTGATGAACAAAGATTGGAATAATGCATTGGAGAGAGACATTACAGCAGCTAGGGAAAAGTCTTCCAGAGACAGGTAACCGTAAATACAGAGCTGAGGCAGGCTGTGTGTGGCGAGTCCAAGAATGAAAAAATGATGGCAAGATTTAGTGAGCATGGTGGAGAACAAGAGGAAGAATTTGCCAAAGTTCGTGGTGCAGCATGGTCTTCACATTTAAACATTACCTTTTAGATGTTGAACCATGTTGTAATGAATAAATCTTGTATAATAATTTTAAAATTTTCTATATGTTAACACAATAAAATGTAACTGCCCGTGTCTATATCACTTTATTTCCAATTTTCACTGTTTTCACTATTGCAAACTATGCTGCAACAAACATGCTTGTTCATATCTCTGTGCACACTTATACGTAGGGCTATATGTTTCAAACTCTCTCTCCCTATTTGTTGAAGACACTGGATTATTCCTTTGTAGAATGCCACATAATTTGGACTGTGGTTATTATGTAAGTACCTTATTTTCAGTGGAGTCATTTGTTATTATTTCTTTTAAATATTCTTCTGTCATATGCATGCAAACAGAATGGGATATTTTAACAGTTATTTTGATGGTAAATAAAATATTTATGCTGTTTTCACCTCTGTGACTTAAGTGGTTAGATGTATAGAAGGAACCTATTGATAACATTCTGCCACACATTCAAACCACAAACACCTCCTTTAACAACTGCCGGACTCGTAAGCAAGGATCCCTTCCAGCATCCATTTGCTTTATTGTGCTGTGGGTAAGAGTGAAACTGGTTATATATTCAAGCCTAGTCGGAGGTCAGGAAAAGTATATCAAGAGAAAAAATAGAACATGGCAAGCCATGGGTTAGTCTTAAGTAATGTTAAAGAATGAAGCAGATAGCAGGATTCTGGATTCATCCAATAACCAGAGAGCCTATAATTTCGAGAGAAATAAAGCAACAACAATCAGAAAGGAATGCAAATGACAGAGATGTAAGCAAATACACTAGATAACAAAATAATTTATGCAGGCAAATACTCTAGTTAAGATGCACTGGAAACTTGATAAGCAAGATTTCCTTATAGTCAAATGTCCAAACAGGACTTCATGGATCCAGCCCATAAAACAACAGGAACACCTTACCAGAAGGAAGAATTATAGTGGGAGAAGAAAGTATAATCCCTCACAACCACAGAACATAGTTTACTTCAGCAATGTATTTTTTAAAAAATGAAGGTGGAAAAAATATAACACATCCGTAGTAGAAACGGTCAGCATCTCATCATTCTCACACTTTAGTGTACCCCTTGTGACTTCGTACTGCCAATATTTACGTCTCTCCAAATACCGTCCTATCAAAACCCTGGAAAGGCACTTTGCTTATGGGCAGGAGAGGCCAGAAGTGGCAGGCTATTAATACTGTCAGAGAGGAGCCCTCAACCAATGAATGGCTCACTAGAGTTTATATACAAATACCCCGTCTTCTCCCCTCTTGGGTGGGATAGTCCTGAGACTGGTTTTGCCCGGTCCTCCAGTTTTCCTAAAGAATTAAGCTCCAGGAATGCAGGTCCAGGCACCAGCTACCATCCCTCCACTACACTTTCCCAAACCTCTGCAGGCACACACCACGTTTTCCCCCCAAGAGTACTTGAACTTTAATTCTTATTTCATGGACTGACGCACTAGTTTTCTTGCTGGCCACTGGCAGGGAGCCACTCTCAGCTCCTAGAGGCCACTCTCAGTCTGTTGCCCCTGGGGGCCCCTCCACCTCAGCAATGGAGAAATCTTCCATGTCAAGTCTCTCTCATGCTTAGAATCTCTACCTTCTTCAATCACCGGGCAGAGAAAACTTTCTGCTGTTGGAGGACTTCTGTGGTTATGTCAGACCCACTCAGATAATTTCCATATGTTAAGGTCAACAGATGTTGGTCCTTTCTGCTACAGCTGGATTAGTGTTCGAATAATCAAGGGCTAGAAGCTTGGAGAGCTGTCTTAGAATTCTGACAACCACAGTAATCATTTCATTTAACATGAGAATGTGGTTATATCTGCACAACTCTGTAAATATACAAATAATCATTGAATTTTGAACTTAAAACAGATGGAGTTTATGGTTTGTAACTTCTACCGCAATAAAGCTTTAAAAAATGACTTCCATATGCGTTATTTCATCTTTAGAAAATCTTTTGCATTGTAGTTGCTATTATTCCTATTTTGCAGATAAGGCAAAAGTAAGACTCACAGAGTTTAAGAAATTCCCATGAACCCATAGTGGCAAAAATAGAATCAAATGAATGTCTTTTGCAGATTCCGTTACTTTGTCCTACTTATTGTTTGTTTTGATATAAACTTAAGAGACATTTAGGATTTTTCAGATGTTTCCCCAAACGTAGACCCCATTTTAAAATGCAGATCATATTACAAACAATTTTATACTTACCCTGTAGAATAACTCTCAGTTTTACAATCAGTTTCTGCAGGGTTAAAGATGAAGAAAATACTTAGCAATGCTCAATTACTCTTTCTACAAAACTATCCCCTAGATAACAAGGCTGGGGAGGGGAGAAAGGAGAGGGACATAAAAAGAGAAAGAGGGAGAGAGAAGTGTGCTGTGATTAACAGCAGAATATGTACTTCAGTCAATTACTCTTAGCGAAGAAAGAAATGTATAATGAATTCTAGTGCCCCATATTAGCGATGGGCTATTTTATACTCTACATATTTTGCCTGAGAGTACGGAGTCTCAAATGCACAACATGAACAGTCACAGCTGTTATTTCCACTGATTCAGAAACTACTATCCTAAAATAAATCCCACACTTAATTAACAATTCAAATATTGCATAAAATATTTCTATGCTCCGATTTTTTTCAGCTGATAAAAATTCAGGGATTTTAATAAAAAGGAAGACAACTAAAATATTATAAGTCCATAGAGAATGTAGGAATAGAATTGATTTTAATTATTTTTTTCCCTAAAGGAAAAATATTTTCCTCATATAAAGTATGTTTTAGGGATCACTAAAAATTTTTCAATTGCTTAACAGCTGCCTGGTACCTCCAAAAAAATTTTTAAAAATTTTGATTAAAGTTTTGAATACTGTCAAAAGAATATGGGATAAACTGTTAAAACATAAAACTGCCTATTTTTAATTGCATAAATGACCCAATACTTCTTAAACACATGAAAGTATATGTACATATATATTTCATTTTTTCATCACTATTGGTTTAGTCATTCAAGATGTCTTCAAGATATTTTCTTTCCCTTATCCATGCTATGCCCTCAACCCAAAATATTACAAGATGAAGCATCATTATAGCTTTTTTTTTGTTAGAAAGTCTTAAAACAATCATTCCTTAGCTCTTCGCACTTTGTCTAACTTTACATATGTGTATCAGATGACACATGTGTTAAATAGCCAGTTAGTGCTCATAGTAGCCACATGTGGACTTCAACTTAGTGGCCATTAAATATTTAAAATAGTAAGGAGGCATTTGAAACTCTCTCTTGACTAAATTATGACCCCCGGGACAGTCTTTTCTTTACACCCTGCCATTAGTTTCTTATCATCCACAGTTAAATTCAGGTGACAAACCCTGTTGCTTCTTAAACCTCTGGTTATACTACTACAGTTGTTCTGGTGAACTCAGGCTCTGATCAAAACCTTGCTTGAGTGTTAGAAATAGTGGATTTTGAGTGAACAAGGAATGGTTCGGATATAATATGTTTAAGTACGTAAATTTTCTACTTTATCATTATATTGCTTATTCCAGAGTAAAAGATGGAAGGCTTGGAAGCAATGGCTTTGTCTCCTCTGGCAGAAATATAGCATCCTTAGTAACTGGTTAGGCAAGACTGCCTGCAGTTTCTTAAGAGTTAGGCATGCTGACAATCTGTCACAGTACAATTTGGAACTTCCAGAATCTCTAGAAATTACATAAATTTGGTACAGCCAACTAACAAGTAACTAACTATGCAGCCATCTGCCCGGCTTTGTGTGGTAACCAAGTGTGTTGTCCTTGGGGCCTTACCACAGCTTCTTCTGGGGTGGCCAAAGTTAGCGACTGTCTCTCAAGAACAACTTGGCTAGTTTCAAGCCCTTATTCTTTCTGTCTATTTCCTACACAATGGACAATCTCACAGGGCAAATATGGGGAAAGGAAAACAAGAAAAGGCAGAAAGCAGAACTAAATTAAGGATTAAATTAATATTAACTTCCCAGTATGTAAATCTATATCGGTGAAATATATTGGAAATGGAATGTCAGTTAACCAAGTTTTCCATATATGACACTTTACACAACTGGGAAATATAAATTAAAGAACACTTAGGGGAGATATATAATACAAGATGCACCAATCAGAAAATTGTCATCCACAGCAACTGATAGTCTTGGGGAAAAAAAAAGCATGGTGTAGTGCTATTGTACTAGGGACAGGTGAAGATTGCAAATGTGTATATTAGATAGATAAATACACAGATAGATCTTATTATAAAATTCCTCCCAAGACATTGTTCAGAAAATTTATGGTAATAAATTCTTTATTTGAACAGGCATAAATCTTCTAGTATTAAAAACTATATTTCTCTATGCACCTAACTGAATAAATATTGAACAAACATTTAAGGACTATCGGTTTTTGGAAAGAGCCAGAAAATTAATGAGGCAGGCTTTAATATTATCAGTTTCAATCCTGGCAGAATTGGCTATAGAATTCTCATAGATTGATCTCCAAAAGGAGAGCCTGGCTCGATCATCTTGCTCTATTTTAAACACAGAAATTTCCTAATTATTGTCCTCTCTAATTCCTACCATGTGAAAACTACAGTAAGGTGATTCCATTTGTAAAACTTTTATAATACTGGGGACATTTACACAATTATACCTAAAATACATTTATCTTTGTTATAACTGTACAAAGAGTTATTAGTCTTATTTTTGTAAACCTATTCTGTTATTTTTTGAGAGATTTTGTTTTGGGTATAATTCTAATGCTGCTAAAACTACTTTCTAAAATTCATATTGAATACAAAGCAACGATGCCTGAAGATGTCTTTCTTGCAATTGTTAAGATGTGAACTAAATTTTAAATGATTATAGCAATGAATGCGAATGCTTTTAACATGCTACTAAAGCATAAGAGGGGAAAAAAAGCTTCTCTGTAGCCTCCATAATATTAACAAAGAAGCTAAAATATTGAAATATTTTTTTCAAATCTGTTGGTATGTCTTAATGATGCAAATTCTTAGCTTATAATTCAAACGTCTCCAGCATTTTGCAAGTAATTTAGCATTTTTTTCATATAACTGATCACATTTACTCTTTCAGACTTGGCGTGGTCTCTTTTTCTCCTGAGCTGGTCACTCAGTCCTCACCTTCACACTGACTCTAACCACCCAGCTTCTTACGGACCTGACCAACACTGCCTTCCAAGGAGGCCAAAGAACTGGGACATGCTGTGAGCAGAGCTTTTGCCTGACCTGAAATCTCATTCATGCATTGTATTCACCTAGATGTGGAAGAGATCTTTATTGGAACTTCCAAAAAGATGCAGCACCATAAAGAGAAAAATACCATCCGGAGGCATACATGGTTATAGAGCATGGTTATAGAGTAGAACAGCTCTTCTTAAAGTATGTTAAATGGAGCCATGTTAGGCAGCACTGTATGAGAGGTGTTTCAACATTGACATTGAGGGTGATGCCAGTTGAGTTAGCTTCATCATTTAAAAAACTATCCTGTAGTTTTGTTGAACTACTTATTTTGAAATAATTATTGACTCACAGGAAGTTTCCAAAATAATACCAAGTTTGGTTAATCTTCATTCAGCTTCCCCCAATGTTAACAACTTACATAATTATAGTACAATATCAGAACCAGGAAATTTGCATCGATTTAATGCTGTTAACTAAAGACTTCATGCAGATTTCACCTGTTTGTAAATACACTCTGTGTTGTGTGTGTAGTTTGATGTAATTTTATCACATGTATGTGCTTGTGTAACCACAACAAAAATAAAGATATAAAACTGTTCCACCACTGCAAAGGAATGCTCTCATGCTACCCCTTCATAGCTATCTTCCCTTGCTTCTAGCAACTACTGAAATGCTCCAATCTCTATAATTTTGTTATTTCAAGAATATCATATAAATGGATTCATACAGTATATAACGTCTTTGTGAAGGCAACTTATTACTTTAATTTTATTTTAATATTTTTGTATTCAAATACACTAACACATTCAAATTTTAATAGTAAAGATGCTTTAGGAAGGAAAATTCCCCACATAGTTCTACTGTCATGCTAAGAACCAGAGGAGGGACCAATACACTAGTAATATTTTCCTAGCAAATTAATATCTTGTTGCAAATATATAGGAAGTTAAAAACATGGTATTGTTATCAGCTTCCAAGTGGAGGTTTTCTTTCAAGTTCTTGGTGTTCCTTGCAGAAAAGAATTTCGGGACACACCATGTAAGCCAAGCAAGCAAAAGCTTTATTGACAGTGAAGGTACACTCTTTGGAAAGAGAGCAGGCAGGCTGGAAATAGCAGCTGCCCTGAGAGGAAGTGCTTTAGATCTTTTGAGGAGAGGAATATTCAAGACCAAGGGGTTGCCTTTCACTAAGAATTTGGATAGTAATTCCTAGAATTGGATCCCATCCCATTTTCATACTTTATATAGTTGTCTTGGAACTGTCATGGTGCTTTCAAGGGTAGAGAAATTTTAAAACCACAATGCAAATGATATTGTAATTAGCCAAAGTTCATGTAGAGGTAGCTGACAAGGAGTTGAAGCTGGTTATCAGCCCCTTTTGTTTAAGGTTGTTTACTTTAACACCTGCACCTGATGATCTTTGAGCCCCTGCATCCAGCCTCAGTGCTGTCTCCTAGTGTAACAGTACCCCTTTTATTACTGAATTTCTTCATTTTGTATGGTAACCTTCATATTTTATCCTGTATGTGACTCTTGTGATATAGCGAATTATTCAATTTTATGTTACCTCAGCACCTACTCTGAATATAAGTTTAATGTTCTCATACCAGAAGCAGGGCCTAGCCACCCTTGACAGAGTTTCTAGGTCTGTACCTCCCCAAGTTGCTAAATGTGGTAGATCTGGATATCTGCCTTACACAATTACTTCTGGTGACCACCTCCTTGCAGGATAGCTGGATACAACCTATTCAACTGGCCCTGCTGACCCTCATACCCCACATGAACTGTGCAGACATACCACAGTGACCACCTCTTAGTCACAGTGTGACCTCCTGGAACTCTGGCCCCCTTGCTTAACTTGCCAATTAAAACTTCCCATGAGAAACCTATTTGGATAATGCCCTGGACCCCACCCCAGTCAAGGCATTGACCCAAAGGTCCTTCTCTCTCTCTCTCTCTCTCCTTCTTTGCACTGATCAACCTCCATGTGGTCTTTGGGCATGTCATTCACCCCCAGGGCCTGTAATAAAATCTTTATATCCATCTTGCATCTCTTCTAATCACTGAAGGGGTATTCTTCCTTTTAAAGGAAATTAAAACATGTGACTAGCTTTTTTTATTCAGAGTAATGCCCTTGAGAATCATCCAAGTTGTACTGTGCATCAGCAATTTGTTCCTTTTTATTGTCAAGTAGTGTTTTCACTGTATGGATGTAGCACAATATGTTTAACCCATTATCCTTTTGAAGGATATTTGGGCTGTTTCCAGTTTGGGGCTGCTACGAACATTCATTTACATGTTTTGCACATAAGTTTTTACTTCTCCAGGATAAATGCTCAAGAATGCAACTGTCTTAATTTAAAATTTTGAAATTTGTTCATCACGAATTTTTATTTTTAATTTTTAAAAATATTGCATTAAAATGTCATTTATCTTCATTACTGAGTTTTTTTGTACCCTCCTTTAAATTGTTTACCTGAGGTGAGTGCCTCACTTGCCTCATCTTAGTCTTGCCCCTGGCCATGCATGTGTTTATTTTTATGAGTATTTGTCAAATGGTTTTCCATAGTGGCTAGCAATGTGGCTGGAATTCTTACCAGCAATGTATGAATCATCCAGTTTCTATGCATCCTCACTAGCATTTGGTATCATCGCTATTTTTTATCCTAGCCCTTCTGATAAGTATGTAGTGATATCTTTTTGCAGTTTTATTTTGCATTTCCCTAATGTTGATGCCAAGCATCTTTTCATATGTTTGTTTGCCATCTGTATATCCTATATGGTAAAATGTCTCTTCATATCTTTTGCCTGTTTTATAATGGGATTATTTTATTTTTAACTATTTCATTTTGAGAATTCTTTATTTTTCTAGATAATAGTCCTTTGTTGTATATGTGACTTGCAAATATTTTCTCCAATTCTATGGCTTTTCTTTTCATCCTTTTAACAGTCTTTCAACAGCAAAAGGTTTTTAAGTGTGATAATATGCAATTTACCAATTTTTTCCTCAAAGAATCATGCTTTGGTATCAGTTCTAAAAATTTACTGCCTAATCTTAGGTTCCAAAGATTTTCCCATTTTTTGTAACAGCTTTATGTATTTTTATGTTTTACATTAAAATCCGTGATCCATTTGACTAACTTTTTTGTAAGTTATGAGATTTAAGTCAATGTTTTTGTTTTAGAGTTTTTATCTAAACTGGATGTTCTATTTTGCCAATTTTATATTCAACTTGTATGGAACTTATTAATACTACATATTTGCTATTTGCTACTTGACCTATGAAATGAATATAATTAATATCTGGTATCCCAAGCCTCTCTCGTATCATCAGAAATACCACTGAAACAAGTTAGTGAGAAATTAATTGGGGTTTGTTTTCTTTGTATGTTTGCTTTTGGTTATAGATTTTCCAATAAAAAAACAAAAAGATCATTTTTCTCTTTTTTCCCATAGAAAGTCGGGTTAGACCTTAGTGGTTTTCGCTGCGTGAAGGAAAAATTAGAATTTTATGTATATATTTTAGTCTGCTCTCCAAACCTTCCCCACGACACTCCTCCAAATTGTCATATCTATGGAAAATAAATTGAAACAAATGCATATCAGAAGATCTATGCCACGATTCACAATCTGTTTAAACCTAATGCATTCTTTTAAGGAATATAACACTCTAGTTGTTACTCTGAAATGAATTCATAGATGATAAAAACTACCTACATTTATAAATTTTTAATTTAGTACAGTGGTATTATTGTCTAAAAAGGGAAAATAAAAGGAAATTGATTTATAATCAAATAATACGTATATCATATTAATGCTTGAACACTAGTACACTAAAACATATAATGAAATAGATGCTTTACCTTATGCATAATCCCCCTTAATGCAACAGCTACAAGCACAGTTTGTTATATGCATGTTGTATTTATTGGTCATTTAAAATCCACAAGTCAGAATGTCATTGATTTCCTGATTTGCCGAAATAGTAATCGACCTTTGGTAATATACAGAACAAAACAAAGTATACTCCTTTTTTCAATTTATACAATATTTGCATTCCTACAAAGGTTTATGAAAACAGTGCCAAAATATTTCTCATGCTTATTTTTACTCTGGAGTTAAATTTTCACTTCAGATAAACACAAGTGTATTTTTCATCTCTATAGACACAATCATAGAAATGTTTGAAAGAAGGGAGTCTTTGCTATTCAGGAGCGTGGCCTATGCTGCAGAATATCTAGCATCCCAGCCTCCAACCATCATTAACCCCAAAGCATTCTCGCACGCTTCGTACAAGCCCCATAAGGGTATGAACTGCCCCACAAGTAAGAAATGCCAGCCTAATCTAAGTGGTACAAAATCTGATTACTATAAACACCAAGCAAATCACATAAATGTGTGAATCTGGATAATTATTAGGTCAGTAGGGAGTTTTTATATCTTAGTGTTTCAAGTATTTAAATATATTTATAAAAAATGTTGGAGGTCTTTCAAGATGGCTGATTAGAATCACAAAACACTTGACCCTTACACAAGGAAGAACCAAAATACTGAGTAGATAATCACACTTTAAATAGAACATCTAAGAAAGAACACTGGAATTCAGCAGAGAAGAGGCAGAAAACACCTGAGGCACCTTAGGAGAGGGAAGTAAGGTGGACACCCCAGCCAGGAGCCTGCAGAGACTCCCAACATGGGAAAGGTAAGAGAGTCCCAGAATTCTGCATTCTCAACATGAACTCCTATAATCCCAGTGGGTGAGTCCCTCAATCCCTGCAAGCCCTGAGACTGCCATAGGGATTTCTCTGGAGTCTGCACAATGGCATTGCTCCAGAGAGGGAGCTCACAGTGGCTGCCCTCCCCACTCCCACCTTTGAGTCTCAGGCATCTGTAGCACAGCACCATTTTGAAAGCCCAAACCCCACCTGGCTGCACCCTGCCTGGGGCCCAACAGCCCCTGAATCTCCACATCCCTAGAGTCCGACTGATATTAATATCTTCCTTCATCTACCTGAAGGGCTACAGACCCAAGACTCTGGTTGGACCCAGGTGAGCAACAGTGTGAGCCCATGCACACTTCCACAGAAATCACTGGCATTATTTGCAGCCAAAGAAATCATACAGAGGCTACACCACTGCATGTATCCAGAATCAAAGCCACAGTACCCTACCAAACCAATACCACAGATAAATCTACAGGAAAATATCTTCCCCTATGAAAGCCAAACAAAAAATTTGAAGAAGTGGCTGTTACATCTGATGCACAAACATCAATAAAAAGAAATACAAGAAACATGAAAAAGCAAGGAAATAAGAAACCTCCAATAGAAAATAATAATTCTCCAACAACTGGAATTAAAAAAGAAATTTATGAAATTCCTGAAAAAGAATCCAAACTAATAATATTTAAAAAGCTCAGTAAGTACGACAGAACACAGATAAATAATACTAATAAAATAGAAAAAAATTTAGAATATGAATAGATATTATATCTATCAAAGAGGTAGATATCACAAAAATCAAATAGAAATCATAGAGCTGAAGAATTCAGTAAATAAAATAAGCAATATAATTAAGATCCTCATTAATAGACTATATAAAGCATAAGAAAGAATTTCAGGACTTGAAGACATTACATCACAGAATTACTAAAGATCGTCACAGACTACTATGAACAACTATATGCTAACACACTGGAAAAGCTAAAAGAAATGAATAAACTCCTGGATGCAACCTACCAAGAATGAAATAGGAAGAAATAGAAAACTTGAACAGATTAATAACGAGTAACAAGATTGAATCAGTAATAAAAAGTCTCTCAAAAAAGAAAAGCCCAGGACCAGATGGCTACACTGCTGAATTCTCCTGAACTTACAAAGAAGAACAAATATCAGTTCTACTCAAACTATTGCAAAAAAAAAAAAAAAAAGAAGAGGAGGAAATTCTTCCTAACTTATTCTATGAAGCTAGCATTAATCTGATAGCAAAGCCAGACAAGAACACAGAAAAAAGAGAAAACTACAGAGCAATATCCCTGATGAACATGGATGCAAAAATTCACAACAAAATAGTAACAAACCATGTGCAACAGCATATCAAAAAGATTATAAGATATTATCTTTATGATCCCAATTAAATGGGATTTATCTTAAGATGCAAGGATGGTTCAACATATACCAATCACTAAACACAATACATCATATCAATAGAATGAAGAACAGAAACCATCTGATCATCTCAACAGATGCAGAAAAGGCATTTGATAAAATGATCATACCTTCATGATAAAAGACACTCAAAGTAGACATAAAAGAAACATATCTCAACATAACAAAGGTCATATATGATAAAACCACAGCTAACATTATATTGGAAGCCTTTCCTCTAAGATTAGGAACTATTTAATAGATAAGAAAGCCCCACTTTAACTATTCCTTTTCTTTTTTTATTTTATTTCAGAATATTACAGGGGTACAAATGTTTAGGTTACATATATTGCCTTTGCCCCACCCGACTCAGAGCTACAAGCATGACCATTCCCCAGACAGTGCACACCACACCCATTAAGTGTTAACATACCCATCCTTTCCTCTTCCTTCCCACCTGCCTGACACCCAGTGAATGTTACTACCATATGTGCACGTAAGTGTTGATCAATTAGTACCAATTTGATGGTGAGTACATGTGGTGCTTGTTTAACCATTCTTGTGATACTTCACTTAGTAGAATGGGCTCCAGCTCCATCCAGGATAATGCAAGAGGTGTTAGTTCACCATTGTTTTTTTGTGGCTGAGTAGTACTCCATATATACATATACCACATTTTATTAATCCACTCACGTACTGATGGCCACTTGGATTGTTTCTACATCTTTTCAACTGTGAATTGTGCTGCTATAAACATTCTAGTGCAGATGTCTTTTTTACAGAATGTCTTTTCTTCCTTTGAGTAGATGCCCAGTAATGGGATTGCTGGGTCAAATGGTAGTTCTACTTTTAGCTCTTTGAGATATCTCCATATTACTTTCCACAGAGGTTGTGCTAGTTTGCAGTCCCACCAGCAGTGTTTGAGTGTTCCTATCTCTCCACATACAGGCACTGCTTTAAAGGGATTTTGTAGACGTAGCTGAAGTCCCAAATCAGTTGACTTAAGAGGAGATTATCAGGTGGGCCTGATCCAAGAAGATTAGCACCCTTAAAAGCCAACAGCTTTCTCCTGTTGGAAGGCAGAAGAAGACATCAGAGATTTGAAGTCTAGGAAGAACCTGGCACACTGCTGCTCGTTTGAAGATGAAAGGAACATATGAAAAGGAACATAGGCAGCTTTTAGGGACTGAGAAGTCAGTCTTTGGTCAACAGGTAATGAGGAAGGGCGACCTCAGTCTCCAGCTGCAAGGAACTAAATTCTGCCAACAAACAAAATTTAAAGAAAATATGCTGAATCAAGACCCCCTTTTCATCCACAAAGAAGAACCACTAAGTTTTGGTCCACTCACTCACCCAGACGTGATTCTGAAGAGCAGAATTAAAGGGTGAAACCCCAAAGGTTTGTGACCTTAAAAGAATGATTAACATAAAGGCAATTGCATAAAACAAACTCTTATGGGGAACTGAGTTTTAAGGAGACTAACTAGATTGAAAAGAAACTCACTAAACCCAGGAAATACTGAGATATCAACAAGAAGTTTCCTTTTCATCCAGCGGAGAGGAGGTTCAACTATTCAACTCTTAGAAATAGACTTTCTTTGCACAGGTGAGAAGAGAGTGAATTTCTTACCTTAATACATTAATATAGTAAATATCAATTCATGTAAATCATTTACAAAATTCAAAACAAAATTCAAATGAAATGTTATGATAACTCATTGATTGGTAATTATCTAAAAAAAATTCTTACCAATATAAGAGATTTATATAAATCAGTAAATAAAACGGTTTCAAATATTTTATCATGCGTATTGATTAAAATATAACTAGGGGAAAAAAATGGTAAATTGCACTTTAATGAAAAGTTCAAAACCTTGAAAACTGTACCTGCCTTTATTTCCTACTCTAAATTGAGAAAAATATTACACGCCTATAGAGGTATGTAATGTGACGATGGAATAGGTTGTGTTTTATGAAGAGATTGTAAAACCCATGAAAAGTTGCCCACAGCCAAAAGGAAATTAGGCCAAGCATAAAAAGCATATAGCTAGTAGAAAATAAGAATTTTAATAAAATTGAAAATACAACCCATCTCCCTTTATACTTCTTTAGGCTACCAATGTTCTCTCCCAGCCATGTTTCATTGTTATAATATTGATAAGTGTGAAGAAAGCAGATAAAAGTTCTGAGGGCTGGCAAAATAGTTTCGGATGTTGAACCGTCTGAAAACTAATATCACAGAGTTAGTTCATTTATAATATTAAATTTCGGTGTCATATCAATGGTATAATAAACTATATAACTAAAAATGAGTAATATTTTATATGACAGTATTAAGATGAAATAATTATTCATTTTTACATATAGAAAATAACTTTGAGACCTCTAATCCAGCCTCTCAATTAACAGCCAAGGAAATCAGATTAGAAAAAGTGATAGTAATATATGTTTTTAAATAAAGTAGAAAATCTGAAATTTGAGTCTTTCCCTTCTGATCCCATCTGTGTACTTTACCCTACCAGGTAGAAACAATTAGTAACCTAATTTAAGTGTCCTAAAAGGAAAAAAATATCTAATAGCAAAATTTACCTTCTTAAATTATTTATATTACCGAGATTACCATCAAAATCAGGTAGTAAAAAATGCCAGCATTTTCCAGATGGGCTTTTTTTTGTTCCTATTTTTAATAAAACAAGGCAGAAAAGAGTGTAATTAGTCAAGGGAAGCTCCAGCTGTATCTGAATCAATCCGAATTCATGACAAACAGCTTTGCCTTTCTCTAGTCTTTCTTTAATTATTATGGGTACATAATAGTTGTATATATTTATAGGGTACATGTGATGTTTTGATACAGGCATATAATGTGAATTAGTCAAATCAGGGTAATTGGAGTATCCATCACCTCAGACAGTTAATATTTCTTTGTATTAGGAACATTGCAGTTCCACTCTTTTAGTTATTTTAAAGTATACCCTAACTTATTGTTGATTATAGTCACTTTGTTGTGCTATAGCCTTTTTCTAGTCTTGATTCATACTGAAATTCCTCTCTGCAGGGCTCGGTCTTTGGTGATCTCACGTTGGTAAAGTGGCACCGACAGCTGAAACCTTTCCTGATCTGCACTGTGGAGGGGTGAGGTAAGTCCTCAAAGCAACTGTTTCTCCAGGAACGAAAGCTCAATTTTCACTACACCTATGTGCATGCATATACACCCTTGCATAGAATACACTCCTTGTAAGGAAACACAACTTCTTCTTTTTTTTTTTTTTTACTTAAATTAACTTTAGCTGGATTCTCAACAAAAGAGTCCTAGTGTATGGGTTAATTTTTGTACCTAAAATTGCTTATTCCTTCTCAAGATTTCAAAATGGGGTGAAGGAAGAGAATGAGGATAAACATTCCCCAGAAATCCCTGACTTCATTTGGTGGCCCCTAATAATTGTGCTTGACCCACATCAACAAATGCTGACTCCGAGGACAGGTTGGACGATTGGAAACAAAGTGAATGCATAACATGATTTCTTCCTTTATCTCCACGGTAATCTACACTGACACAAGGGACAAAACCAATGGTAGCGTGATCTACTGTGTTCAGCATTAAATTAAACCTAAAGACTGCAAAGTAAAAAGAGTAATACACACTGCTGGCAAAGTCACAAAGACAGTGAGGGCTAATCCCATTCCACAGGGAATAAATGGAAAATTTAAATACGTAAGTAATAATCACATGTTCATCTTATGTTGTGAGGTAATTAAAGCCAATGACTCACTTAGGAACACAAATCCACTGAAGAGTAAAATGTGGTCATGACTGGGACATAATAAAAGGCGTTGGTTTAAAATGCAACAATGATGTATTTAGTACAGCCTGCCCTTTTAAAATTTACTCTGTTCAATACAGTTCTGGGGGTCTCTATCTGTGTGATACAGCCTATATTAATAAGCAGGCCTTGAAATAGCAAATAAATGCAGGCTTCTGTGGATGGCGGCATTGCGAGTGTATTGTACATATTTTCACTGCCTCAAAAATGAGATTAAGAACATAAGATAAAAATGAGATTTCCCTCAAAGTGGCTGAAGCCTAGATAGATATATGGGTAGCTAGATGGATAGAGATATAGAATCTTGTTTGTAAATTCAGGGTCTAATGCTAGGGCTTACAGTCTACAAGGAAGGCATTTGGGAAAAGGAGATGGATATAAGTAGAGGACACCAAGGACAACCTGGAAGCCCATGAGCCAGAACACACGAGGATGGATTAAGACCAGTGTCAGTTCTCGCTGCCTCTTATCTGGAGGGTGACGGAGTCTTGCAGGGAAAGCGGGCGCCCTCATCGCGGAACTGAAGACACCTCTGGACCAGGTGTTGAAAATACTGAAAAAAGATTCAGGTGAAGGTGGGGCATTTGCAGGGCAGGTGGCAGTTAACACACCCGAGATGTGGGGACGCTACATCACAAACAGGAGGCGTGAGTTCAAAAAGGCTTCTACTTTAATTCCATCTTCCAAATCTAACTTAAAAATCTCTGTTAAAACTTGCTCTAACTGGAAACATGCAGGAAAGGAAACATGAAAGAATGTCAATAACAATAGCAACAAATGTGCTAGGGCTGTATGAAAATACAAAATGTTATTGACGGGCTTTAAAGGAACCTGAATGATTTGTGAGATATAACAAGTTAGCGAATGGGAACACTCAACAGCACGATAATTAAATTTTACCTTTTAATTAGTTGATTAGAGGAAAACGTCAATAGTATGTTTATATATTTAGAAAAATGCATTCAGAATATCCTGTGTAATAGCAAAGATCCAAATGTATCCAAGACAATTCTGAAAATGAAGAATAAAGGAAAAGTTACTTTTCTAGATATAATAGTTGCCCTAAAGTATTTGTGGTTGACCAGGCCTGAAATGATGATAAGAATGTTTATAAAGTTGTCAAATGTTGATGTCATTATATATTCATATCACTGGTAAGATATTGAAACATATGGACAAATACATAGGTAATATCTTCTTAAAATGAAGGTAAACACAAAATTATCTGCTAATTTGCTGTATTTATATAAATCTCTCTCTTTTATACTGAAGATAATCTTACGTGTCTTATAATTAAGATAAATCTATCTTATATAAACAAGCAGTAACTATTTCTCCCCCAAATAACTTGGAAGCAAATTAGTCAGATCACCACTCACTCATTTCACTTACACTTTCAGTATTGAATTTAAGAACATGCTTCTTCACTTTAAATATAACAGGACAGGTCTAGTAGTATAAGCACAAATATCTCTTCAACTTGTATTGAATACTGAATGATTAAGCTTCCATTCTGATGTAATCAGAGTCTGTGTAGCTTTTCTGCTGAGATATTACAGAATGTATTCTGTTCTTGGGAAGCAGTTTGGCAAGAATATAATTATTCAAATATTCATTGTATTCAAAAGCCCTGTGATTCAAATGTTCTTACGTATTAAAGGATGGTAGTCAGAATAGTGAGTTCATCCATGTTGTTATACATAACCAAAGTTAAATATTTTTTACAGCAGAGTAGTATACTATTATAAGAATACACCACACTTTGTTTAATCTTTCACCTATATGTGGACATTTGAGTCATTTTCAGTTTGGCTAGTACAAATACCATGTAAGGTAAACATTCCCGGTAACAGGCTTCTAATTTTAGCCATTCTAGTGAATGTGTGATGACATCTCATTGTTGTTTTAATTTGCATTTTCTTGATGACTACTGATGTTCTTCATCTTTTCATGTGCTTATCTTTAATTTATGTATTTTTTATGGTGAAATGTCTGTTCAATTTTTTGCCCATTTCGTTATTGAGTTGTTTGCTAACATAGGTAGTATTTCATCTTTAAATCGTTGACAGAAGTCACCAGTGAAGCCACCTTCACCTGAAATTTTCCTTGTTTACAATTCAATTTGTTCAGTATAAAAAGCACTATTTGGTTATCTATTCTTTTTTTAAGAAGCTTTGGTAGTTTGTATCTTTCAACAAAGTTTTATACTTCATATAAGTCATAATATATTGGCATAAAATTATTATAATATTCCCTTTTTATTCTTTTAAATTCTACAGGCTCTGTACTGATATCACCTCTCTCATCCCTGACACTGGAAATTTGTTTCATCTCCCTTTTGTCTCCCTTCTGATCAGCTTGGCCAGGGGTTTCTTTTCAGAAAACCAGATTTGGTCTCTAATTAATCTCATTGTTTTTCTGAGTTCTTATTTCTACTCTTGCCTTTCTTCTGCTTTCTTTAAGCTTGATTTGCTCTTTTGTCAAAACAATTTTTAGATGGAGCTGAAGTCACTGATTCCAGTTCATCTTTTCTGATATTTATGTGTTTAATGCTGTAAATTGTGCTCTAAGCACTGTCTTAGCTGTACATGATACATTTTGATAGGTTCCGTTTTCGTTTTCAAGATAAAAATGCTTTATAGTTTTCCTTTGGATTCCTTCTTTAACCCATGAATTACATAGAATTGTGCTACTTAGTTTCCAAATATTTGCAGATCTTTAGCTATAATAGATATTGATTTCTAATTTCTAATTTTATTCCATATGATCATAAAACATATTTTATGTGACTTGGGCCCTTCTAGAATTTATTCAAATTTATTTTATGGTTTAGAACTTGTATACTTTCATAAATGCTTCATATGTACTTGAACAGAATATGTGATCTGCCCTTGTTGGGAGAAGTATTCTATAAATGTCAATTAGGTAAAATTGATTAATAATATTTGAGTTTTCCACATTTTTGCTTCATGCATTTTCAAAATTTTTATTAGTTATATAAACATTCAGAATGCTTATTCTGTTTTGATGAATTTATGCCTTTATCATTATGACATGACTCTCTTTATGGCTGATAATATTCTTAGATTCAGAATCTACTTTTTCTGATATTACTATTGACACATTTTGTTCAGTGTTACAATGGTGTATCTTCTTCAATCCTTTTGTGATTAACCTATTTTTGTCTTTATATTTAAACTGGATTTCTTTTAGGCAGCATATTCTTGGATCTTGTTTTGAAATCCAATATGATTATCTCTTCCTTTTAATTGGGGAGGTTAAGCCCATTTACATTTAACATGCTTATGATATGGTTGGATTTACATCTATCATATTGCTATTTGTTTTATCATTTGGCCATATATACTGTATTTATGCACTCTTTTGGATTATTCGAGTATTATTGGGAAGTCCATCTCCTTAAATGTCTTATTAGCCTAAACAATTTGAGTTCTCTCTTCAGTGGTTGCTTTAGCATTGTTATATACATTTTAAGTTACCACAGTCTATGTTCAAGTAATATATCACTCTGTCTGAAAAAGAACTTTGTAACCA
This sequence comes from Indri indri, assembly GCA_004363605.1. Taxonomy (NCBI): domain Eukaryota; kingdom Metazoa; phylum Chordata; class Mammalia; order Primates; family Indriidae; genus Indri; species Indri indri. The sequence continues at coordinate 24,069 of RJWJ010012827.1, forward strand.
TATACAGCCATATCTGCTCTCTGCTATTATTGTCTTTCTGCTATTCTTGCCATATATTTTATTGATATATGTTATAAACCCTACATTCTTTTTATTTTTATTTTAAACAGCTAATTATTTTTATAGAATCTTAATAATGAGATTTTTTTTATTTATACACATTGTATTACTCAGGGTTTTCTGGGAAATAACCAATAGAATATATATGCATATCTCCTATATAATTATATATATATATATGTATATGTATATATAGAGAGAGAGAGAAAGAGAGATCTCCAATAGAATATATATATGTATATATAGTCCACCATCTACAAGATGGAGACCCAGGAAAGCCCATGGCACAGTTCAATCTGAGCCCAGAGGCCTGAGAACCAGGGTAGTTAATAGTATAAGTCTCAGTCTGAGGGCAGGAGAAGACCAATGTTCCAGCTCAAACCATCGGGCAGAAGAGGTAAATTCTCCCTTCCCCACCTCTTGTTCTATTCAGGCCTTTAATGGATTGGATAATGCCCATCTACATTGGGCACAGCACCCGTCTTTACTGAGTCTAGCAATTCTAATGCTAATTTCATCTAGACACACCTTCACCAACACACCCAGAAATGTTTAGCTATATCTGGGCACTCCATGGTCCATTCAAGTTAGTGTAAAAAATTAACCATCACACACATATTTACCATCTCTGGCAGTTTCCATTTCGTTATGTAGATCCATATTTCCATTCAGTATCATTTTCCCTCTGCTGAAGAACTTCCTCTAACATTTCTTCTAGAGTACGGTTAATGGTAATGAATTCTTTCAGCTTTTGAGTGAAAAAGTGCTTATACCAGCTTTGTTTTTGAATGACATTTTAATGAAGTAAAGAGTTCTAGGTCCAGAGGCTAGTGCGGTCTTGCACGCCTGTGGTCCCAGCTACTCAGGAGATGGGAGGATCTCTCAAGTCCATGAGTTCGAGACTAGCCTGGGTAACATAGTGAGACCCTGTCTCTAATAATAATAATAATGATAATAATATTAAATAAAGAATTCTAGGTTTAGCAGTTTCTTTTTTTCTTCTTCGCGATCTTAAAGATGTTGCTTCTGCTATCATTCTTTTCTTTCTTACTCACTACATGCTGTGACTTTTTTTCTGACCGCTTTTAAGATTTCCTCTGATCACTAGATGCAGAGCAGTTCTCCAGGTAGCCTTGGAGTAACCCAGTTCTCCCCCTTGCTCAGGGGAGCAAATTGCCTTTCCCACTTTACAAAATAGGTATGGTTATACATGTTCTACTTGCTAGGTATTTTTCGGGGGGAAATGAGCAATAAATTATGTTAAATATTTTTGTAATTTCACAGCTGAATTCTTTCTTCCAAATCTAGTGCTGTTTCCACGATTGTCTACTTTACTAAAAATACAGTTTAGAAATATATTCTTTACCATAAAACATTCTAAATGCTGGCATGATTTTCTATATATTTTGTTCTGTTTTTTCTTCTGTGTTGATATTTTAAACTGAATATTATCAACTCTGAATTACTTAGGATTTATATAATTGTCATCTAGAAAATGAAGTGGTTTCTAGTTGTGTTTAAAATTCAGTCATACAGAGATGGGTAAAATCAGTGCTTATAGGGCAGGGTAGCAGTATACTACTACTGCTAATCACAGAAGGCGACCCTTACCTCTGCTTCATGCAGAGAAGTCCTCACCACCTCTAAAGCACTACAAAATTTTTAATAAATTTGTAGAATATGAGTCAATTTTAGTCAACATTTTGATAAGGAAAATTTGGTACAAACAAACAAAAATTCAAACCCCAGATTTAGGAATAGAAATGACTTTACAAAAAAAAAATGCTGCAAATACATGTTGATTAACTTTTATTTTCAGTACTTTCTATGCCTTCTTACCTCTGCTGGTATTTTTTCCAGTATCCTCATATTCTCTGCTCTCCCTGTGAAAATAGTCCTTAGGGAAAGTCTATGAAAAAAACTCATATTATTGAAGTATCTGCTACAGATAAGTGATTTCAGGAGATAATATAGCCTTTTTACTTTGGTTTCTTTTTATTTGAGGTTTCAAAAAGGAACCAAGCCTCTTATTTAGCTTAGATCAGAGAAGGTGTGTTTCAAACAAATGACCTGCAATACTGCATCTAATTCTGATTCTTCTGTAACCCTCTATATGAAGATTTGGTGGTGCAAATTCAGTAGTTATCAAGGGATTCTGGTGTAGAAACAATCAGAATTTCATTGAAATATGATGTTCAGGGGTATTCAAAAACACAGGACTGGGAGTCAGGAAATAATTTTGAGAACCGATTCCAGCTCAGAGTCCCAAGCTGCCTTTGCAGCCTTGTATAAAAATTTCTCTGGATGTAGTTTCCTCATTCACAAACCTAAGAATAATTAAAGTCCAGGAATCATCCACAGCATTTAGCACAGAGAATCCACACTGAAGAGGTTTGTGAATTGAAATACCTTATTCAGTGTCTTACAATACTCTTCAGAAGTAGCAGCAACGTTCAACCTATAAACTTTTACCAACTTTAAAACAAAAAATCAAGCCCCTTGAATATAACAAATGTAAATGATTTTTCTTTGTTTCGTTTCAATTTGAATTTCTGGAAGGACTGACTCAAGGAGATAGCGTAAATAAAAAAAAAAAGAATTTGTTAAAGTTGGTTAAGGTTTAAATCAAAGAAATTTTTGGAAATGCTATGCCATCTCTATTTCCACCAGAGTCATGACAAAAGTTTTCTGGTTACTTAGACTTCTTGGGAGCTTGTGACTTTTTTTCAGGTAAGGGAAAGTTTACAGATAGATCGATCTTAGTTTAGATCTAACACGAAGCCTCCTTAGACCCATTTTCAAAGTTTCTAAAGAAAATCTTTTAGAAAGCAAATTTTCAAATGGATACCCTAAATCACAACTATACTATGTTATTCTGTCTTTAATTAGGCAAGACACTAAAGAGTGATTTCTTTCCGAATACATGGTAATTTACTTTCTATTGGCTGAAATAGTTTCATTTATTTCTTAAAACGAAAACATGATAGGTTTGAAGATTTAAAAATATTTTTGCATATTTACTGCCTCCCTCGTTCATACTTAAATTAATGGTTATTAATAAACTAATTGTCAACCAGTTGCTAACACGACATGTGTTATAAATCATGAAACAAGGCATCGATGTGTGAAAGTTAATCATACAAACTGCGTCATTCTTGTCATACCCAACTAAAACAGAGTCAAGAGTCCAGGGGAAAAAAGCACTCAGGAAACAACATTGCCACAAGAATGTCATTTTCTGCAAGCCTGGCTGTCGAAGCTTCCTTCTGTAACCTGAATCCAGTTTTATCCAGTAGCTACCGAAACAACCTGCTGAAACTCCAAATAGTTTTACTCACTGCTGTCACTCACCAATCAGAATTTGCCAGCTGCCCAAAATTTTACTACGCCAATGAACTTTCTTGAAGAACAATACATAACATTTTATTTAAATAAAACTTCTAACATTCTCATTGTTTATCAGACATACCAAAGACCACTCAGTCTGTGTGAATGCCTTGAATTGCAATTCTTGCTTACCAAATAAAACATTTTAAAATTAGAGATTTGTATCTATATTTTATTTGACTTTGATAAATGATATTCTAATTTGTACATAAACCTACCTTTTTTTTTTTTTTTTTTTTTTTTTTTTTTTTTTTTTTTTTTTTTTTTTTTTTTTGCTTTTTGTTTCTCCCTTAAAAAGTCTCTAGCAAACTATCAATCCCACAGAAAATTCTTATTTTTGGTGGTTGCAAAGCCTTCGGAAACTGAAGGATGATTAACTTACCACAAGATTTCCAGGATGCAATGCAGGAGACGTTCTGTTACTCCATTTATTTCAACTAAATATTTTCAAAGCTGTGCTCTCCTTAGAGGTCTCCAGGATTGGGGAAAATGAACTCCAAAACTTGTTGGGGGCAAATCCATTCTTTGGGATTGACCCCAGCCAGGCACAGATTTAACCCACACCCCTTAGACTGCAGGGCTTAACCTTTAATATGCACAAGCAGCACCTTGCCATTTTTGGAAAGATGCTTGTGGTGCCCATGTATGTGACATGATACATCTACCTTTCTTAGGAAGTTTCCTGACTCTAGACCTGTATCTACCTACCCTCATCCCAATTTTTCTCTCGTGTACCTTATAAGGAACAATGTTTCTTTCAGCAGGCTGTATCAGTGAAAATGACTTTTTAGTATTTAGGATAAGGCAAAAATAAAAAGCAGTCCTTAATAAATCAATTACCCTACATGGACAACTGCTGATTCATAATTGTGCCAAGTGAAGATCCCAAGAATACACAGTATTGAAGCACATTTGCCAACATGGGAGGTCAGTGGTGTCCTGGCTTTGCTGGGGAAGCCGTCCCCTCAGGCCAGTGGGTGTGGGACCCGATGCTAGAGGAGCTTCTCTCAGAGCCTCCAACTAAGCCTTCACTCATTTAAATAACTTGTTTGCAAAAAACATTTGTAGAGAATTTGTTATGTGGCAGGCACCATGCTGAGTAAGAGGATACGACATTGCCCAGTGCTTACTTAACTGACCTCATGAAGCTTAATATTCAGCCCCACTATTTTAAATATGAGAGGCAAGGCCATTTGACAGTTCAATTATTTTTCATAAATATAATTTTAAACTCATCTGATTTTCTAGGCATGATACAAAGCTTTTGGGATACAATAATGAAAAAAATATTGTTCTTTCTCTCAGAATATCACAGAGCCAAATGAGAGCAGGGAATGAAGGAAGGAATGATTAATTCTGGAGAAGCTGTGAAAGCTTATTGAGCGAGGTAATATTTACCTGGGTTCCTTGATGAATAGGATACATTTAGCCAGCAGAGAAAAGAAAAGGACATACCAGGAAGAATAAACAGGGCACAGATGGCAAGCGTCATTGCGATATGCTCAGAAAACAGGGAAAGCATCTGCTCTGGGAAAGGTATAGGCTGCCAGTCTGGAAACTGGGAATTGAAGCTAGAAATGTAAATTAGGAAAACACATTGAAAGGTACAATCTGACAAATTGAGGCTTTTGGATATTAATTCTTACTGATTAGCAGAAAAGGTAGGCGTATGAGTGACATAATCAGATTCCATCACCAGAAAGGCGACAGCTGAGAAAATGTACTTGAGGAGGAGCAAGTGAGAGTAGCAGAAACAGACAGTTGCTGCAGGAAGAGCTGAAACAGCATTGGCAGCAGGATAAGTAAAGTGAGGCGATTTGAGGGAGATGTTTTATTTCCAACTAAGAATATTTCGTGACTGACTGAAGGTTTCAACATATGGTAAAAGAGAGGAAAAGCCAACGACTTAGGTGTTTCAAACTTGAGAAGCAGAATGGTGATATTATTTGTCCAACAAGGATACAGGAAAAGGAACCACCTCATAGGTGAATGAATTGAATTTAGTTTTGGAAAGGCCATGTGTTAGGAGTCTCTGGGACTCAGAGTCGTAAATACTGGGCAGGCCGCTATGAATAAAAGGATGAATATGTAGATAAAATAGAAGCTGGGGCTGAAGATGTTGCCCCATAAAATCAAACCATTGGTAGATGCCATACGTTTTTGAAAAAAAAAATCTTCACTTAGCAAAATTTTATAAACTGGCAGTCCTACGTTGGTCTACCTTCTTATTGATCTCAATTGTTTTTGAAATACTAGCATCTGGAAACATTGTATTACAGGTATTTTGGAACAATCAGTTTATAAGATGAATGAGGAAACAGGCTCAAAATGAGGAACTACTTCCTGCAAATTCTCAGGGTAGACATTGACATATTCAGGATTAGAACCCTGCCCTGACTTTCAGATAAAATTTGTTTCCACTGCTTCCTATTCACTATCAAAAGGCCTAAATCCAGATGTTTGACTAGAATATCAACTTAAAAGAAAATGATGGCCAAGGCTACATAAAATATAACAAAAGAAAAAGAAGGAAAATGTTATAAAACTTTGCAGTTTCATATATATATATGTGTGTGTATATATAAACTCTCCACCTACTCACATGTAAAGCCAAAAATGATTTTCCTTATCATAAAATCCACTTCTCAAAAATATTGTGGATAATGATAATGAAATATCATTCTTTAGATGTAAAAAAATAAAACAGGACAGTAATGTAATTGAGGGATTAGGGTACATAGTAATACATAAAACAAAACAAAGCACAATAAAATGGAAACTTGCATGGACCAAGGATAATAATGTGCTAATCATAAGGAGTAAGATCAATATAACTCTATAACACTTGAACATAAATACCTAAATTTCAAATTCATTTAAAGTGTACCTGTGCCTTTTGTTCCTCAGATATATTACAATAAAAATCAATGCTGTTTAAAAGACATTTACTTCATTCCAGTTATTTCCTAATATCATACTTGTTAGACCGTGCTTATTTTTAGGGAGAAAATAGAAGTCTCTATTGTAGAGAAGCAAGGTTAAATGATGCAATCATGAAGATAGATAAAATTTGTCTTAAATAGAATGATCTTGATAAAATACATAATTCTATGCAAATTAAGTCACCAGCGTCTATCGTCCAATCCAATCATCTTCAAAGTAAGTTGCTGCGATTCAGAGTGCACGAGGTGATTCCTTGTGATCTGAGAAAAATATGTTCACATTTTATTGATATTTATTTTTACATTTTTACGGTGAAACATTCATATATTTAAAAAGTTCGTGAAACAAGTACACGTTAGTGATTTAATCTCAAATATTGTATCCGAGTCACAACCATCCAAATAAAGGAGAAGGACGTTGGCCGGCACCGTGAAGCCCTTCTCACAATCACTAACCCTCATGGCTCTCAGAATCGCTCACTATCCTGGCCTGTACGGTGTGTATTTCCTAATTGTTCATAGTTCATCAGCTAAACACACGTCTCTAAAACCAGTGGTTAATTTTAATTTTGTCTGATTTTTATAACTATATATAAAAGGAATCATGTCCCCTGCACTTTTTTCTTCCTGTCTTTGGTTACTCAACATTTTACTTATGAGATTAATTCATATTCTGTAACTATATTTCCTTCATATTTTGATAATATTCTTGGAGGAGGAATACCACCCTTTATCTGTATTCTATGGTTGTTAGATATTTGGGTTGTTTTTTTTTTTTAGGGGCTATTACAAATAATGCAGCTACAAATATTCTTTTCAAAGTATTTCTCTCAAGCGTAAACACAGGTGAAATTATCAGGTCATTTGTTCCCAGAACTAATTTCTGTATTTTACTAGAATTTTTAAATTTTTGTCTTCATTATTTTGTCTTGTTTCTTTTTTTCCTTATGTTTTGCATATCTTAATATACTCAAAACTATTTTTGATTATTGATTTTCTTCTTTGGTCTGTTCATTGTAAATTGCATTGGTGGATTTTTCAGTGTTAAACCTGACTTAAATTATTAGTTTATTATACAAAGTTTACATATTGTTGAATTCCATTTGCTAAAATTTCATTGAGAATTTTGGCAACGAAGTTCATAAGTGATAGTGGTCTGTGGTTTTCTTTCCTTGTGAAATCATTTGTCTGGTTTTATTATCAGATAATACTAGTTTCATAAAGTGAGTTGGGAAACATTTTCTCCTCTGCAGTTACCAGGAAGAGTTTGTTTGGAATTGTTATTACTGCTTCGGTAATGTTTGTTTGAATTCACCAGCATCCCATGAGGGAGAAGAAGAATCAAGCCCCCTGAGGTTTGTGCTCTGCGGATCACACAATGACACCTCCTCCACATTATCGTCTTGTAATATTTTAAATGTCTCTGTTTTTTAATGGTATATTTAGAGCAGTTTTACGTCCATAACAAAATCGAGTGGAAAGTATAGAGAGCTCACAGATACCCCCTTACTCACACACACAGGCTCCCCGACATTCAGCGTCCTGCATCAGAGTGGTGCATTAGTTACGTTGATGAGCCTACACTGACGTATCGTTATCTCCCAGGGTGTGTAGTTTACATTAGAGTTCACTCTCAGGGTGTATACTATGGGTTTTGACAAAAGCATGGTGTCATGTATCCATTACTGCAGTACGGTTCACTGCTCTAAAATTCCTCTGTGCTTTGCTAGCCATCCCTCTCTCTTCCAGTCCCTGGCAATCACTGAGCTTTTTAGTGGCTCCATAGTTTTGACTTTTCCAGAATGTTTTATAGTTGCAATCCTATAACATATGGCCTTTGTAAACTGGCTCTTTTTTTCACTTATATTATGCATTTAAGTTTCCTCTATCTCTTTTCATGGCTTGATGGTTCATTCTTTTGTAGCACTGGATAATATTACATTGTCTAGATGAAACACAGTTTATCCATTCACCTACTGAAAGACATCTTGGTTGCTTCCAAGTTTAGGCAATTATGACTAAAACTGCTATAAACATCCATGTACAGGTTTTTGTGTGGAAATAAGTTTTCGATTCATTTAAATACCAAGGAGTATGAGTGATGGGTGGTATTTTAAGAGTGTGTTTAGTTTTATAAGGTACTTTCTTCCAAAGTGGATGTACTGTTTTGCATTCTGCCAGCAATGAATGAAAGTTTCTATTGCTTTATACCCTTGTCAGCATTTGGCATTGTCAGTGTTTTGGAGTTTGGCCATTCTACTAGATATGAAGTAGTATCTCATTGCCATTTAATTTACAATTCCCTGATGACATATAATGTCAACCATCTTTCCATATGCTTATTTGCTTAGTAGGTAATAAAAGTTACTGAAGTGGAGAACGTCAAGAAACTATAGAAATATGGCAATAGAAGTGTTTGTTTTTACACAATTTTATAAACGCACATCTTCAAATTTTAATATCCATTTGTGTATGATGGATTTTTTTAGCATCAACCTGGTGTATACTGTACTGAAATATAAGAACCTTGGTTTCCAACCAAATTGCATAGCTTTAGAAATTTACTCTATATTTTAGAATCTTTATATACACATTCAGCAATCAGTCTAAACATAGTAAGTGAGATTCTATAACCATGTGCATATTTAATTTGGAGCACAGTAAATGGAATTCATAATGAAAGAAATTTCATTTTTGAGACTGGTAAATTTTGCAGATTTTGCTACATACTAAAGATCATTTATCGTATATTATTCACATCAAAATTATAATGAGAACTATCAGGATATCTTTCCCAACGTCACTTGTAATTTCCTACGTGATCCAAATAGAATAGAAAAAGAGCCCATATTCTGTGGATGCCATTTTGAGATTAGACACACACACACACACACACAAACACACACACACACACACACACTTTGGCTTTCACTCAGTTCTATGCAGATCAGCAAGAATGAGTCTCTGACAAGAACAACCCTTGGCTCTTCATTATGAAATATTCAGAAGGCACTTGGAAGGCAATTGCTGATGCATAGTGCCTTCCCTCCCACAAGCAAAGTGGACCAGCAAGTGACTGTCTACTGTTATAAAGACCCATCAATCACTCTTTAAGAAATCTTTTCCTAACAAAATCCATACCCTGGATCTTCAAAGAAGACCACATCTCTGGAGGATACTGTCTGAAACAGATGTGTGTCAGCTACCATGGAGGAACAGGACTATAATGCGAAGTCTGGGTTGACTCTGATAGTTAACCTTTCTCTGTGTGTGTGTGTATGTATGTGTGTGTGCACATAATAAATTCAACCAATTTAAAATATATCAAAGCAAAAGTGCTGCATTCTACAGATGGCAGTATTTCTCATAGTATTATACAAACTGTAATATTCATTATTTATTGCTATATCCCCCACAGTGCCTTTTATGGATTCTTACGTTAAGTATTTTTATCATGTTTCCGTATAGTAGTCAAATGCTCAATATTTTGCTTGCCTTTTTGCACTCCTAAAGAGATAGTAGGCAGACAAGACCTTGAGTCCACACAAGATAGAATTTGATAGTGAGATCTCTGCAGAAACTACAGCACTTAACAAAAACATTCAAATCTCAGTAAAGGTAAATACTAGAACATTTCCAATATGTAGGACCAGAAATACTTTAAGGAAGCTGCAAAGTTGTTTTTATCATCCAAATCACTCAGCTGAGGAAAAATGTATTTCTTCTGAGATTACTACTCAATGAAGAGATTTGAGGTTTGAATGTCTACTACCTGTGTGATACAGGAATACCTATGCTGAGAAACTTTTTTTTTTTTTTTTTTTTTTTTTTGAGACAGAGTCTCACTCGGTTGCCCTGGCTAGAGTGAGTGCCCTGGTGTTAGCCTAGCTCACAGCAACCTCAAACTCCTGGGCTCAGGTGATCCTTCTGCATCAGCCTCCCGAGTAGTTGGGACTACAGGCATGCACCACCACGCCCGGCTAATTTTTTCTATATATTTTTAGTTGTCCAGATAATTTCTTTCTATTTTTTATAGTAGAGATGGGGTCTCGCTCTTGCTCAGGCTGGTCTCGAACTCCTGAGCTCAAACAATCTGCCTGCCTCAGCCTCCCAGAGTGCTAGGATTACATGCGTGAGCCACCATGCCTGGCCTGAGAAATTAAGGTCCAAAAGTTTTTCTAGAAGCCCAGCGATACTTCTGGGATATAAAAATCAGACTGACATGACACTTTTTAAAATGGGCTAAAAATAGTTCCACAAAAAATATATTTCCCAGGGAAAATGAGTTATAAGTAAAAAAAAAAAAAAATATATATATATATATATAAAACAGATGATGCCATAAGAAGCCATAAGTGAAAATAGTCAGGGACAAAGACAGTAAAAGTATATTTAAAATTTGAAATGATAGAATGATCCAAAGACCATAAAAACACCTTTGGCCAAAACTATTAAAAATATAAAATAAGTTTTAAAGAGACATATGAAAAGAAAAGGACACTGTGAAAACTGATTGGGTATATATAGAAAAGAACAAAATAGAATTCTTATAAATGAAAAAGAGAGCCATTGCAATAAAAACAAAACCTCAGAGAATGCGTTATCTGCATATCGAACATTTGAAAAGAGACTTGAGTTAACGGCACAACAATCTAAGAAAATCATAGAGAATGCATGGCAGGGAGGGATAAATTCCAAAAAGAGAATGTAAAAACAGAAGGGGACAAAAAAAATAATTTAAGAAAACTTCCCATAAATGAAGGACATGTGCATCTAGATTGAAGAGGAAACAACTCTAGCCCAGAATTCTATACCCAAGCAAACTACTAATCAGGTGTGAGAGTAGTAAGGAAAATTGCATGTCAAAGTTCTCAAAAGTTTTATTTCTCATGGACCTCTTCTCAGGAAGTTATTATAGTAGACCAAATGAAACTAGGAGTTCAACCAAGATCTAAGAAACAGAGAATCTGACCTAAGGAGAAAATAAAAGGATTTCATGACAGACCTTGACAGACCCTGAAGTACTTGGCACAATGGGTATAATATATAGATCCGGGTATGTATGGACACTCGGTGCATGTGGAAGCATTGTAAATTAGTAAGAGAAAGACGGAGCATTCCAACAGAGGTAGCAAAAGATTCACTTGGATTCATAATTTAGACAAATAAATGGATTAAAAACTAAAATGTGATAAAGAAAATTTAAAATGTTTTTAGAAAAGAAGTTAACAGAACACCAGTATAAACTGAAAACAAGAAAAGCATTTTTAAACAAATACCAAAACTACAGCCATAAAGGCAAATTTGATATACTTGCCTGCATTAAAATTTTAAAATTCAGAAAGCCAGGAGCATCCATAAACAAAATAAAAATATGAGTTTATGATGGGAAGAAAATAACCACTCCTTTGATAATCTGTACAAGGCTATATTTTTAATATATCCTATAAACCAGTAAGAAAAAGAAAACCCTTTCCAATGTAAAACGAACAAAGTTTAGAACAGAAAATTCAAATAAGAAGGAAATCAAATGACCAATAGGAACATGAAAAGATTCACACACTATTCATCTGAGTCATACAACTGGAATTATAATGGGATGTTATTTTACACCAAACAGATGATCATAAATAAAAACATTTGACATCACCCCGAGTGATGTAAATCAATACAGTTATTTTTAGAGCTCAACCTGGAAGTTCTAGGAAAATTGGCAATGTGAGTATAAAACATGTTAATTAATACCAGTTACTGCAACAAACAGTCTCTAAATCTTGTAACAAACATTTCATAAAAACATTTCTCATAGGACTACACTCCTGATAGCATTCCTACGTAGGGTGACAAAGGAAACCACATTTTGTGTCCTGTGGCTCCCCTAACACAGAGTTCTTCCTGTTCAGCTGCACAGATAGAGGATAGAGTATGGAAGGTCACATGGTATGTTTCCAGGAGTGAGGCCAGGAAATGGCATATAAAAGCTCTTCCTATATACAACTAGGAGACAGTCCAGCAAGTGGAAACAGGGTAAGTTTTTGTCAACATAGCTCTTTGGTGCACTGTTTTCCATGGCCCTGGCTGCACCTTCTGGGGACTTCCTGTCCATTATTCTCTTTAACCACATCTGAAGAAGGTGTGGGAGCCTGCCCTCCTTGGGGTCTTAACAGCTAGAAAAACTGACCTCCTCTTCATAGAAGTTTGGTAGCTCAAAAGCAGGTTAAATCTTGAAGATGTAAATGCATTTTTTTTAATCTGGGGTTTACATGTTTTTTAGCTTCCTCAAAAGCTTAAGAACCCTCTGATCTCTTTACTTACAGTTATTCAATATGCCAGTAACTAGTAATTTTTTATTCTTTTCTCTCTTTCTCTTTCTCTCTCTCTCTCCATGTTAAGTTTATCTTATTATTAAAAAAAATAGGTGGGGAGATCAGGCCATTAATTTTATCTATGGCCTAAATAAATTTATTTGACTGATAAAGTATGCTGGGCTTTATTAAAAACATATATAAATTCTACTTCCTCTTATTAAGAATATGAAGATGGTAGGCTTTTCCAACACTGCAAAACCCCAGATTTCTAGGGTCACTCTATAGCTTTTAGTTACACCTTGTAAATCAGTCACTTCATTGCTAAGATCATATTTTACTTGTAATAATGTCAATAGCAGCCAACATATATGAACGTATTTTTTTCCATCTATCTTCCCTAGACATGCAGACTAGGTCAGAACAGGATCTGCCATCCAGATTTCTGTAGGCAACAATCCTACCAAATGTTTTGCCAGCACACATTCCCATCTCTCCAGGCTTTGGTATCAGTATTCTCGTCACCTAGGCTTTCCTTAGGGCCGTCTCCTACCCTAAGGTACCAATTTGTATATTATTAAGTCAACATAAATAATGCTACCTGTTATGCAACCCCCCAAATCTCAGTGACTTAAACTAAAAAAATGTGGATGTTTCTGACCAGGCAACCCTCCCAGGAGGCTCTATTCCCAGTAGCTATTCAGCAGCATATTCTCCTCCTGTTCTGTGGCCCGGGCATCTCAGAATCTTTGCTTCCAGCTGCACGGGTGATGAAGTAAAAGGATGGAAAGCTCAAGGGACTTTGCATGAGCCACAAACATTTCTCTAGGCAGAACTTGGTCACGTGATTCCAATCTAAGCATAAGGAAGCTAAAAATATAATGTTTGTGTGTGTTGAGAAAGATAGGATTTGTCTGTCTTCTGACCCCCTGCCCCCGCCAATTTCCTCTTAGATATCTGCCCTGGAGAATCTTTACCCATGCACGGAAAGAGACATGGATAAAAGTGTTTTTTGCAGTATTGTCTTCAAGAGCAAAAATTGAAAACTATCTTTTCGTTAAAAGAGTAGATGAATAACCTATTTTATTCAGAAAATGGAGTAACTATACAGTAATGAAAATTAATGCAACTGATATACATGTATTAACTTGCCAAATTTTTAAAACCTATAGGAAAAATTTTACAAAAGGACATGTATGCCATTTAAGTAAATCTGAAAGCACACTAAATCTATATTATGAATTGTTAATAATTACATACCTGTATCTGTTTAAAGACTTTACAACATGCTCTACTGAGCTGAATAGTGTCCCCCAAAATTCATGTTCATCCAGAACCCCAGAATGTGGCCTTATTTAAGAATAGGATTGTTACAGGAATAACAGGTGTACTTAGTTAAGATGAGGTCATTCTGAATTGGGGTGGGTCCTACTCAATGTCTGGTATCCTTGCAAGAAGATCATGGGAATACATGGGGCCTCAGACACACGAGGAAGCCAGCTATGTGATGTCAGAGGTGGAGCCTGGAGTGACGCATCTACAAGCCGAGGAATGCTGAGGGATGCTGTTAACCACCCAAGTTTGGACAGTGGCATGGAACAGATTTTCTCTCAGAGCCTCCGAAAGAAACCAACTCTGTTAACGCCTTGATTTTGGACTCCTGCCCTCCTGAGCTGTGAAAGAATAAATTTCTGTTGCTTCAGTCACCCAGTTTTTTGGACATTTGCCATGGCGGCCCTAAAAATCTAATGTGAACACCTAAGAATATAACACACTTCAGCACAGGGATTACTTTGGTGGATGAGGTGGTAAAAAATAAGCATGTCCTAAGCTGGACCAGAAATATCAATTTCTGAGAAAAAAGTCCTTCCATCAAAGGCAAATAGAGTCAAATGTAAATATCTATTAAATATAGCTGATAAATGTGTTGGTATATTATTTTTTTAAAACTTTTTCTTATTCATTTACTATTTTAAAATTTTTAAAAAATTAAAAAATCATTCGGCAGTAACATAAGATATCACAAACGTAGAGCACAGTATCAAAAAATTATATATTAATAATAAAGTATATCCATAAACAAGTTTTCTTATTAACATTTCTTTCAAAAAGCATAACATCATTATCTTAATGCAAAGTTGTTCTCCACTGAACTTCAACGAGACTGGGGCATCCTTATAAATTACATGACTGTGCCAAAATTGCCGATAGATATATAGCTTTTTATCCAAAGTGCTTACATTGTTTAAAACAAAGAAAAAAATCTTTTTGATTCAAATCAATGGGTCAAAAAATTATCCAAAGACCAGTTTTAAGCCAGCCTATTTGTAGGCCATGTGAAATTTTTTCTTGAAGAAATGCAGCATAAATTTGCATGTTTTAGCAATGTGTATTTCAGATCTGCATATCAGAAAGACAAAAAAGAACAATTATAAATACCAAAAAAATCACAAGAAGCCCTGCTTACCTGAAGTTAATTGGGATGGAAATAACACATTAAATGTGAATCAGTTTAAAACAAGATACAAAATTTCAGAGTTAAATATGAAAAAAGACGGGGCACGGTGGCTCACACCTGTAATCCCTGCAATTTGGGAGGCCAAGCTGGGAGGATCACTCAAGGCCAGGGGTTCTAGATTTAAATATGAAAAAAGATTTTATGTTGCAAAACAAGATAAAAATCATGACTAATCAGTTATTTTGCTTACCTTATATTTATTCATTTATTTATTATATGAATCTTATAATTTCAAACTATAATTGTAGAACAAAGTATGAATTATTGATAATTTTATGACATCATGAAGTGGCACCCTTCACATTGAACTTTCACAGTCCAGCCGTAAAGAGGATCGTTTTTTAAAAAGAAAAACATTGACACCTGTCACTAATTTCCTCAAGGATATTTTGTTTTAATCTTGGATACTTAAGTTAGTCTCTACTAGAGAACGTATGCTGCACGTCAATTTTCTATTCTTCAGTTGTCAACTGATCAAACTCTTCCATATTCTCATTTATAAAAATCACTCACATTGACTTTGTGAAATCTTTTATCTGTTTAAAGATCTGAATTCTAATTTTAATCAATTTGCATCATATTTAAATTGTATTATGGGGTGGTTTATAACACCTAATAGAGTTAATGTAGCTTCCAAAGCGGCCTCCTTTAAATACACAATCTGCCAGACCCAGACAAACCCCCAGCAACAACAGCCTCCTCAGGCAGCCTCTTCTGGAACACACAGAGAAATGCACTCTCAGGGGAATGGTGGGCACTTTACCATTCTGGCTTCTAACCAACAGAAAAACACCAAAATTATTTATATGGCCACCCCTGGGAACTATATGCATAAGTGCATTCTACTTACATCATCATCATCATTATTATTATGCAGTAAGGGAAAAGAAGGTTACACAGACAATAGCAAATCCAAAAATAACATTAATCTCAGAAAGGCTAAAAACCGTATATACTGATTTTAACCTTCCTCAACCCTTAAACCCATACATCCACCACTGCATGCCTTGTGTCCTCATGCTCCTGCCTTCCATCTTTAAATCTGTTGTCAATAATTACTTTCACTGTGCCAGAGAATAGAACCTTCGTAATGGCTTCACATTACTCTTGAGAGAAATAAGTGAATGAGAAAAGCAGGATAGTTGGGGTAAGAAGCTAGGAAAAGACGTGGCTTTACGAGAAGTGAAAAATGAGCCAGATCCCACAGGTAGCTCTGGGACATGAGATGCGTCCCAGTTTTGTACTGTCCGAAGGGAGGAGGCTAAACTGTCACATCCCTGCATTGGTCAGTCATTGGCTACATCTGGCCCCAAGGTGCATAACCTCCCAGGGATTATCAGATAAGGCAGCACCCAAGAGCCCAAGGCAATCCACCCAGAGGTGGGTACAGCTGAGAGCCATCAGCTGCAAACATCTGCAGCAGCTGAGGACGGGTGCTTCAACCCAGTCCAAGGGATCTGGGAGGGCACCAATAACCTTTAAGACAGGTGGGGAACTTGTGGCCTTAAAGCCGTATGTGGCCTTTTAGGTCCTTAAGTGTGGCCTTTTGACTGAATCCAAATTTTATAGAACAAATCCTTTTATTACTACATTTTTGTCCATCTTTTATATTTTTAATTATTTTTAAAATGAACATATTTAAAATACCAAAGAATAAAAAAGTTTCAATGAAATAATCCTCCCAGAATGACTGGTACAATTAGAAATTCAGTAAGTCATACAGGCTAAATTGACGGCTACTACACTCATGGTTTAGTTCTAACTTCCCCCACCTGACCTGTGCCACAACTGCATGAGGCTGGTTGGCAAGAGTTTATGCGGGTTGAGTACGCCAGTCTGTTATCAGCTTTTGACAACGGTGCACTGTCTCTGTTTGAACTGGAATT
>RJWJ010012828.1:0-31880 GCA_004363605.1 Indri indri
TATTTTACTTTCAAGATATTTTCAAATTGATTGTGTTCAGTTTTCTCATTTTTCAAGCAAAAGACAAAACAAAAACCAATGCTCAGAGAAGGGAAGGGAATTTTTCAAGGTCACATAACTCATAGGGAGTAGAAGCAGGACTAGGACAGTCTTAGTCCCCTGTTTTTGGAAAGGCAGGACCCTCCTTGCCCTTTGAGATACTGCTGACTCTTCTTTATGAAATGCCTATGTAAATAGACCCTGTGCTAGGTGCTGGGCAAAGCAAGGCATGGACCACCCCTCACTGCATCATGAGGACAGGGAGATACAGAAAGGGTCCCACGGAGATGGCAGAAACACTGGGTGCCAACCCATTAGGAGCATGGAATGAAACACATACACATACATATGCATTCACATGTGGATATTTACATTACATAGGGTTGCAACCTGTTGCTATCTGTCATGGAGGGTTCCATGGAAAAGAGGTGTCTAGTCTGCTCAGCAAGGAGAATTTCGGTCTTTAGAAGATCACCGAAGGGGATGAGTGAAGATCCTTGATGGAAACTGAAAGAAAGAGATATGCGAGGAGTTGCAAGGGTTGGTTTTATCTGGCCGTGGGACCTCAAGAAAGTCACTTGACAGCATCTTTGTTTTCATTTTTGATTATGTTGTCTTGACATCCCAAGTTCTCACCAGTATGGGACTATAGTTGAGGTCATGGGAATGTTAATGGATAAGTGATTTAGAGCTACCAGTTGTATATCCAGGACTCTAAGCTCCTTTCCAGCTTCTTCCCTCTGCTCAGAAATTTCTGTCATTTTAAGAAAAATATCTGAGTGCCTCACATAGAATTTGAAGCCAATGTCTCTTCTGTATTGGGTGCCAGGTGCCTTAATCCTAAAAGAATGGGACTAATAGGGAGGACTTTGCATCAGTCCAAAGATCTTGGACTTTGAGCTGTGCTCAAGGTCACAGTGGGACTTTGGTTGTCTGTCTCTCTTGTGGAAGAGGTTGAAGGGTGTCTCTCTTGTGGAAGAGGTTGAAGGGAGAAAAAAATCAATTGGGTATTTGATAGAGTGTCAGACTGTGGTGGTGACCATTAAGTATTCACCAAACTTCTCCTTTTCCTCCAGAGCACATGGTGAGATGACATTTCCCAGACTCCCCTGCAATTAGGCGTGGTCACATAGTTCTGGCCAAGAGAGGGTGAGCAGAAATTATACCTGTCATAGCTGAAAGGAGAGGAGTGTGAAAATTTGCATGAGGGTAGAGCTATACCTTGGAAAGGGTATAGACCGTGAGTCATCAAATCACTGAGTTATGTGAATAAGAAATAATCCATTGTGTTATACTTCTGAGATTTGGAAGTTTACCTGCTATAGCATTTAGCCTACCTTATTCACCATGATTTCATCAATCTTAAGATGTATATATTTCCATATTTCAGTACTCCATTTTTGACTTGATGAAATATAATACTAGAGGAATGCTAAGAAAGACTTATCGATGTGTTCACATTCACAGAGCCAGTGTGAGACTGATACTCCAATCCAAGTCTCTTCAGTACTGGACCAGATTTCTAAGTTCCAATGTGGAACTAATGACAGAGAGAAAGTGACCTCATCACAGAAGCTGGTCCATTTGACTACCTTACCTACAGCTCATTATCTCTGTGTGTGGAACCATGGTATGTTATCCTTAGTATTTTGGATACTAACTTTCTGGATTCTGTGACCTAGGTAGGGATTAAAGATTGAGCTCAAGCTAGATTTGGGGTGGTGGAGGGGAAAGCTGGTAAACCAGGTAAACCACTGGTAGCCCTATTGTGTCCAGGAAAGAGGAAGATTCTACTTTGCAGAACTGAGCTCAATTTTGAGTCTTGCCAAAGTATGAAAAAGAGGTGTTTCTGCCTGCAGTGTTAGCATGCGTCCCCATTAAAGAGCCTTTGGATATTAGATCTGCCATCTGTACTATAATGTCCAGTTGCCAGGGTTACAATGCTCTCCTTGAACAGAAAAACCAAACAGCTGCCTGAAACCTGCAGGTACAGGTCACAGTGGGTACAACATGCCTCCTTTCCAGTACATAAAGGGAAAAGTATGAGTGTAGGGAAAGCAGGTACTTCAGATTCCTCCTTTAAGGCCAACCTGGTAAAGATGATCTCGGTAGAAACTTCAGGTATCAGCTGTATGTAAGTGACTATCTTCATAATGCAGCAGAAAATCTATTGGAAATGAATGCTGGAAAACTAAACACAAGATACCATGACTTTGAGGGGGGCCTGGTCCTATATGAATCACCCCACATTATCTACTCCCACTAACTCCTTACCTTGCCCAACTTTTAGAATGAATAAAGTCCATGTGGCTGAAGAATAGGAAACTCTATAAAGAGTAATGATGCAGCATTGGAAGAAATACATTTCCCAGATCAGATGGGAAGCTTAAATAATTGATCTTTTCAGGGATCAGACAGACTTGGGGGTTGCAGAGCTAGAGAAGAAGAATATTCTCTGGCCAGAATAACTTAGTTCTTCAGCCCAAGCTTGAAGAGACAGAGCACTTTGGCCAGGAGGCTAAACTCTTAAGGAAAGGGAAAGAGAGCTACCTGCCGTATGCTTATTGCTTCTTATTTTTCTTATTGTAATTTTTACTAGTGTTGATGCTTGTAATAATATTGCTACTACTGTTGCTTCTAATACTACTAGTATTTATGGCCATTGGTTCTTGTTAGAAAATTTCCAATGAGAGAATTATAAAAGTAATATATGAAAGTGGTAAACGTACAACTGTACAAAAGCATGTAAAATGCAATTTCCTTCCTCTTGCCTTGGATACTCAAGAACCACTCCCCAGAAGTAACCAGTCTAAAGTGTTACTTCAGAAATATTCTATGCTTATATGAAGATATATAAATATATTTTAACAGATGCAGGATTTAATATATATACTGTAACATGTTTTTATCACTTAACACTGTGTCTTGAGCATATTTCCTTATTAACACCTATAGCATTATATATATGTGAGATACAAATTTGGCAACATGGTACAGTGGAAAGAGCATGGGCTAAAATTAAGGATATATGAAAGGATTTGCCTAAAAGATGATAATAGTTTCACTCTCTGCAATAGCAAAAATTTTTGTTAACAACTCGAATGTCTGTTAAAAGGAAATACCATTATGGTATGTATCATAGAAAAATACATAACAAACCACATTTTGTTAATATGAAATTGGCTCTACCTAAGTGACTATTAGTTCTCACCTTTCATATATATTGTCATTATTGTTATAACGTTGTTATAACTTACTTCTGCTATCTTAATTCATATATGCTATTCGTGAGTTTTTGATATTTTATATTTATTTGTATTATCCTGGCAGAGAGATGTGTGCTTTCTCAAGCAGGGAAAGATTATTACTTACTCACAGCAGGAACCACAGAAGCTTCCCTTTGCCCCAAATTTTCCCCTCAGATGTTATTCTATACATACCGGGGTCTGTACTGTAAGTGAGGAACCCCCAAATATAAATCTTGGAGTTTATATAGGACAGGGACAGATTTCCCCTTCCCTCTGAGAGAAACTTTTGATCCCTAATGTAACCAAAGGGAAAAGTCATCCAAAGTCTCTTGGGGTGGGAAAGAAAATGTATCTGAAAAGTTTTTACTCTTTGGAATGTAAGTAAATGTTTCCGAGGGAAGATAAGACAAGTGTTCTTGAATTACAACTCCTGAGATGTCTTCCTGGTCCTGGGTTTCATCTCCTTCTGAAATGTAAACACACACCTCCCAGGAAGTAAATCTCCATTTAATCATCATTTAAATTCCAAGGCTACTGTTGTAACCCAAGTCTTAGTAAAAATTTCCCAGAAAGCCCTGACCATGCAGAAACATAAACATATTCACTTCTTGAAACTATTCACTACGCTTCATTTTGGTGTAATTTTAAATTTTTTTCCAATTATATTGGCTAGATATTACTTTCTTCTGAGAAGCATGTATACTATAATTTATTAAGACCCATCATCATTAATTTCCACTATCAGTTTTCAAAGATTGTCAACACCAAGTCTTCCTTCCGAACCAGATGGAGCCTCAGCCCTCTCACCTTCCTCTGTCTCTTCCTTCACCTGCTGTTGACATCACCTACAGTTTTAATCAAAAATTTTTGTGGATACCCATCTGACATAGGATATTCATATGTTCTTTACCCTTTGCCTTAGCCTGTGTTCGCAGAAGGCAGGGTCTGAGGCAAAAGTTCATGATCTGTTACTTCAGTATACCAGGGAGCAGGGGGTAAAGCCAAGTGAGGTAGGAAAAGAGAGCAGTGAGACAATGGGGCATCTCCACGTCGACCATCGCTTGGCAAGAAACATGACTGATTATTCATTCTTGTGGGCCTTTATTGTAATAAGCTGTATAAAAACTACTTTAGGAGGATGCATCTGGAGGTCGGAAGAAAAATAATTTATCCACTGGCTCTTATCTCCCACTGATGAGAGATTTGCCTCAATGGGCATAAACTTCTCTGCACTTTTGGAGTGACATGTGTCAGCACTGGGCATGGCCTGTGACATTTCATGCTTCAGTGTCAACAGGGAAGCTCTGGGGTAGGAAACAATAAGTGACAGTGTGGGCATATGGTAAGACTTTGTGGTTTGCTTTTTGCTTGCATGAAGTTTAAAGAGTCCACGTAGAGTTAGTCTCCGCAGAGGCAACAGGAACTGGAACAAGCGGCTAACTCCCCTGGAAACAGGTGAGGCCAAGGGAATCTGAAGTGGCACATAGGAGACATCTGATATAGCTCACCCCTTATGCTTCTCAAGTCTTCTGGTAACCTCCCATTATATCTGGCTGCCCTTCAATACTACGTGAAAAAGATGCCCTTGCTATTTCCCTTTGAGGGGAAGTAGAAGCCCAAACTTCAGAGAGTCTCTTCAAGGTTGAAGCAAGTCTGGGAAGTTGGAGCCTCTGGGAAGACTTAAGACAATAGTGTTAGTGAAACAGGTTACCACCTCTGTTGTGGCAAGTGGTCCAAAGGCCATAATTAACATTATCCATCATTCCCCTCCTCTACCACTCAATTTGGACTTTTCTAGTAGCCAGCATTTGGATTGATCTAGGTTGCTTGTCTGATGGGGTTACTTAGACCGTTAGCCCAGAAGGGTCTCAGTTGTTAGTGTTTTGCCACCGCTAGGTTGTGGTTGTTAGAGTTAAGTTGTGGTTTCCACAACTGTCCATTTGCTACCAACATCAGATTATACTAGAAACACCAAGAGATGCCCCAGGGTTCCAGTTATTTATTTCTGTGTATCAAACCATCGCAAAACTTAACAGGTTAAAATAGCATCACTTTTTTTTTTTTTTTGGCGCACGTATCTGTGGATCAAAAATTCTTCTGTTCCATGTAGTGTCAACTAGGGTAATTTGCTGGTATTTAGCCGGAGGCTGAGCTTGTTTTGGGGGTCCAAGACAGCTTGCTTTGAATGCTGCTTTTTTGGGGACATCTGAAATGCTGGGCTCCACTGGGCCCCTCTCCTTCTCCATGTCTTCTCGGGGCCTCTCCATATGATCTCTCCAGTAGGGTAGGCAGGCTGCTTACATGGAGGCTCAGGCTCTAAGAACCAGCATTCCAAGAAACCACCTCAGAAGCTCCAAGGCTTTTAATGCCCTACTGTTGAAAATCATGCAGTGTTAACTTTCATTGCTTTCCACTTTGTTACACAGTGCTGGCCCATATTTAACATGGGAGGGGACTACACAAGAGTGTCAATATCGTAGGGGAAGATTCTTCAAGGGGAGGGCACATTTGGACATGAGTAAGCATACCCAGTGAATTCCTTGGATTCTAGACATTCCATTGTGTGTGCTTGTATGTGCAGTAGCTACTCTAGGTCTTTATGGAAATGAGAGTTGATGAACTCTTATCAGTACAGAAACTCTATTCTTTGCCTTTGGCTTACAGTTTGGTAGAACCCTTACGATGTCTATCCTTGGGAGAAATCATTCTCCCACTGAGAACAAGGACAATTTACCAGGAAAGCCTAAGGTTGTAGGAATGGGAAGCATAAATTTCATGATTGGGTAATTGAAGGTGATGGTTAGAAGGACTAATTCTACTTTCGTCCATTGGTTCCCAGATCCATATTTTCTAACTATTGGCAATACAGTATTATATATCTATTGATTCAGTGCACATAACATATCCCAGAAGACATGGCCCTAACCTCATAGGTTGTATCTTTAAACTGGCTTCTTAGCTAAGCCTGTCCATTATGTAATCTTCTTCTGGGTGATCATAAGACCAGTGAATCCTCTGATCATGTGCTCATCATGGTCTGACTTCCTTTCTGGCAAATGGGTGCCTTGATCAGAGCAATGTTGTGTGGGATATCAAGCAAGACTGGGCACTCCATAAGCCTGAGATAGTGGTGCTGATGAAGACTTTGCACACAAGGTGGCAAAGCCATATCGAGTGAGGTGAATCACTGGTTTCCCAGAAGATGTCTTACTCTCATTAATTATAAGAAACTTGCCTAAGCATTTTTTGGAGACTGCTAATTTCTTCCAAGAAGGAAAATTTTAATTACAGTACACAAAGTAGTTCTGTCTTAGAACAGATTTGGGATGATGTTTTTTCTCATGCTCAGTATTTCTATTATAATAGATTCTTTTCTATAAAAGTTTGTTTGAGCTTCATGTTCTAATAATTCCTTCTTATCACCCTAAGGATATATGTTAAACATACTTTAAATTCTTGTTCTATATGGGCCTTTAATCTGGCCTCCTTTAGTATAGTCCATTCAGTCTGTTTTTCTTCAGTGCTTATATTTTATAGACATTGTGTTATTTTGCCTTATGAATTGAGTTGGCTGATAATATGACCTAGGAGGAATATAGTAAACCTAAACTTTAACTTGAGTTACTCTAGCTGAGTTAAGAAATGGGGCAGGAGCATCTCGGGATGGAGAGAAAAGGAATAGGTGTTGCAGTCTGGGTGTGACCAACCCTTTCTAGCATCTTTCCCAACTTTCTCAGATGACCGTTACCCTGGAGGTACCTCTGCCCAGGAGCTTTCGCTCTCTCCTTCTTCTAAGAGCTCAAACCCTGAATTAGGGAGGGAGGGATTGTGAAGTGGGAGAATGCTTACAGGCTTGCCAATCTGCCAGCTGCAATTATTATTGCCTGCCTCCTCAGCCAGGTCTAGCACTAGGTGATCATTGTCATGCGTAAATGAGATCACTAACTCCCTGGTTTGCAACTGTACCACAGTTTATTATATTATACTAAAATCCAAAGTCTGTCTCATGGCGCACACGTTCCTGCATGACTCCTGCCTGTCTCCTCTGCCTTATCTGTCCTCCCTCCAAGAATCCAATCCCCAGGCATTCCCATTGGTCAACTCAGACTGGAAGCCCAAAGACAAGAGAATCCATTGAGGTAATGGGTAGAAGTTGCCTCATGAGGAAGAGAGCAAAATATGGAGAGTAGGTCCGGAGGGGAATGAAAGAGATCCAGCATGATAATCCCCCTAAATTAAGAAACACAGGCTTATGGGGCTAGTGATTGCTTCACTTGGAAATAAAGGCCTTTTTTGAGGAGCTTCCTTGCCTTGTTTCAAAGGGTTCTAGTGACTTAGTGTGGGGAGAGTATCTATGTGGGGAGGCATGCGGGGATGCTGACACTATCCCAGCAGAGACTCTATTAACTCTCTACAGCATGGGGACCAGAAAATGCCTAAATAAAGGGAGGGGGAGATTTTCATTCCCTCCAGGACAGGCATGTTGGAAAACCTGAGTCGATGAGTCTGTTCCACCCAAGGCACACATGTTAGTGTGTAAGTGGAGTTTGCTTGTAACTTTCCTGGAACCTTAGTCAAAGGGGCTCTTGATCCATGGTTTTTAAAATTGTCATTACAAATTGAACATTTTCCAAGTAATCCATGAACAAATTCTAATTTTTTAAAAGCATGTAGTCTGTGGCATTTCTCTGCCTAAGACGCGTGAGCGCGTGCTGTGTGTAGGAGGCCAGCGGGGTCTTTGCCTGCTCCACCTCCTTTTCCTCATCTCAGTAAGTAGCACCTGAGACAGCAGACTGGAAATAGTAATAGAAGCTACGATACGGTCCAAATTCACCACATGGGCACACACCTCCATCCTAAGACTTCACTCCAAGTTCGTGCAGAGACTAGAATTCTGAATCTCTGAATACTCAGTTTAGGGTTCCGCCAGGCACCCTACCCTGCCTCCCATGTGGCCTCTGGTGATCACAAGTACAGCATCATTACGCAAATCCAAAGCACCTTAGATCTGGAACATGGAGCACATAGTGTGGTGGGGTTAGAACAGGGTATAGAACAGATTGGGAGAAGGAGAGTGGTACATGTCAAAAGAAAAAAAAAAAAAAAGGAACAAATATTAAACCCAAAATGTGTTTGCTGTTGACTTTTTTCTCAAATATGCCAAATGCTTCTCTTTAGGGATGACAAGTCTTAATGTACCATTTTATCAACTCATTAATCAAGAGGAAAGACTTCTAATTCTCACAGATGTTAAGGATTCATTATTCTCTATACATGCAGGCCACAGATGACAGGCACTCCATCAGCCTAAAGTATTTTTGGAAGCAGTGATAGTTAGTGAAAACTGACCTGGTTCTGAAGTCAGTTGGTATGCCGAGTTATTTTGATGGTTACCACAGGAAGCAGCTGCTGCTGAGGAAATCATTGACCCATCTGTTAAAAATGATCTAATTAAGAATTGGCTGTATGGGCTTAGTTAAGTCCCCATATAATGACAGACAGGCTTTATTAAAGCTGCTCTGTGCATAAGGCCAACTTGCCTTTGAAGTTCAAGGGACAAACCAAATGGTCCACACAATTAACTTTTGGCACATCCTCCTCCTGTGTCTCCAGGCTTCTGACCTTCCAAGTGTGGGCTTCATATATACCCCTTCTGATGTGTATTTTATTTTCTAAACAAGTTCTAAATATTTACTGACATTTATTATCAAAAATAAGTGTTCATAGGAAACATTCATTGCAATAATGCTGTATCTCAAGAGAGGACAAGAAAACAGAGGTTGGATTCCAGATACTTGATTGGTCCCAATTCTGTCTTAGTGATGGGAGAGCTGGGGTATCATTTACTGAAAGATGGTCACTAAGTCTTCTTCCAAATCAAAACCATCTGTATCTGTCAACCGGTACCCATTATCTTCATCTCTTATTGCTTCTCTTATAAAAAGTTAAGTTGTTGAGTCTGTCATCTTCCCACTCAGAGCCGATTTATCCTCTGCGTTTTCAGATAAATTTAACATGCCTGGCGATGTGGCTTCCTGGCCCACTCAGAAGCACATTAGAAATAGAGGAGGTAGTGGAATGATGGTAGTAGACAGGGGTACAGGAAAGATGAGAGGGACAGATGTGAGGATCAATAACTCCACGCATAGACTTTTTTTTTTTTTTTTCAATTTGCTAAGGCTACCATAACAAAGCCCCACAAACCAAGTGGCTTAAACAACAGAGATTTATTGTCGTGTGTTTTGGGAGCTTAGATGTTTGATTTGAAGGTGTCAGCAAGACCATGTTCCCTCTGAAGCACTAAGAAAGGATCTGTGCCCAGCTGTCTCCTAGCTTTTGGTTGTTTCTTATCTGTGGCAGCATAACTTCGGTCTTCACATGGCGTTGTCCCTATGTGCATGCCTGTGTCCAAATGGCCGCATTTTACAGGGGAACCAGTCATATTGAACTAAGGGCCTACTCTAGTATAACCACATCTTTAACGAATCATATCTGCAATGGCACTGTTTGCAAATATGGTCATATTCTAAGGCATTGGTGGTTAGGACTTCAACATATGTATTTTAGGAGGACACAACTTAACCCACAACAGACTTTAATAGCTTCCAATGATGGAATCACAACATAGAAGAATCCATAATGAGGTTCAGCCAAGAAGAGGTTAAGTGAGAGGAAAGATGGACTAGTCAGGCCCTGAATTAGGATTTAGGTCTGTCTTCTTTCTAACCATATTACTTCATGCTCTCTGCTTAATGGCTCTGAGCCCTTTTTCTCAAATCTAAAAAAGGGGATAATTAAAACTTTTCTTGCCTCAGGATGGTTGGAATCAAAATATTTGTAAAATCCCTCTAAAATTTTAAATTCTATTCATGTAGCATACAGCATATGTTCATAGTCTAGTTATATCGGTATTATAACAATTTATGTAAAACATTAAAATCTTGCAATATAGTTTCAGTTATTCCTCATCATTTTTATACTATAGTTGTTAAATGTATTACATTTTCATGCACTACAAATCTGACAAGGTGATGTCATAATTTTCATTTTAAACAGATATACGAATTTTAAAAAACTTGAGAGAAAAGTTGCTTTTATATTTACCCAAGTATTTACCATTTTTAATGCTCTTCCTATGTCTTGAAAATCTAAGTTTTATTCTGAGAATGTGAGTTTTTCTTCATTCCGAAGAACTTCCTTTAGCATTTCTTGTCGAGCACATCTGTTTGTAGAAAATTCTCTTACTTTTATTTTATTTGAAAATGTCTGTATTTTGCCAGACTTCTTTTTTTTATTTCAGCATATTACGGGGTTACAAATGTTTAGGTTACATTGCACTTGCCCACCCTAGTCAGAGCTTCAAGCATGTCCATCCCCCAGATGGTGCACATCGCACTCATTATGCATGTATATACTCATCTCCTCCTCCCCCCTCCCATCTGCCTGACACCCAATAAATGTCATTCCTATATGTACACTTAGGTGTTGATCAGTTAAAACCAATTTGCTGGTGAGTACACGTTGTGCTTATTTTTCCATTCTTGGGATACTTCACTTAGTAGAATGGGTTCCAGCTCTATCCAGGAGAATACAAGAGGTTGTCAGACTTCTTGAAGGATATTTTTTCTAGATATAAAATTCTGGGTTAAAGTTTGTTATTTTCTCCATTTGGCACTTTAAAGATATTTTCCTCCATCCTCTGGCCTCTATGGTTTCAGATGAGACATATGCAATATTTCATATCATTCTCTTGTGCATAATGTGGCATTTTCTCTGGTTTCTATCCAGCTTTTTTTTTAATTTTTGATTTTCAGAAGTTTGACTATTACATGTCTAGGCATGGTTTTCTTTTTATTTATCTTGTTCAGAATTTGCTGCATTCCTGAATCTTTAAATTTATGTCTTTTATCAAATTTGGGAAGTTTCTAAGCCGTCATAGGAGGTTTAGTTTGTTAGAAGGGTATTCCACCATACCAAAAGCAGAACTACATTCATGCCTCAGTATCCGTGAGGTATTGTTCCAGGACCCCCCTTGGATACCAGAATTTGTGGATGCTCAAGTCCCTGATATAAAATATTTGCATATAACCTACACACATCCTCTCTATATACTTTAAATCATCTCCACATTGCTTATAGTACATAATACCATGTAAATAGTTGTTATACTGCCTTGTTTTCTAAAGTTGTATTATTTTTATTGTTGAATTATTATTTTTTATTGTTTTCCTTTCCCTGAATATTTTCGATCCACAGTTGGTCGAAGTCACAGATACAGAACCCGTGGGTATGGCCAACTGTACTTCTAAACCATAGTGGTTCAGAAGCTAAGGACTGGCAGAGCTTTCTGGAGAATCACCCCATGTGGCCTGTGGAAGTCTGTGTCCCTGGGAGCTGAGCACAGACGCAACAAGGCGTCCCAGTTAAGATTTTGTGTAACTCCACTCTGCAAGGGTGATGACAGGCATCTTTGTTAGCAAATATAAAAGGTGTACTGCAAGGACTGGGCATCTGTATTGGTGGGGCGTGGGGGAGGGGGGGCGGTCCTAGCTGAGCCTGAGGACATTCAGAAGTGCCAAGGAATGTAGAAACTGGTAAGGACATCTGCCTGAGAGCCTTTTACATCAGTTACAGTCTGCTTAGTGTTGCTCCTTCTCCACTTGGGGTACACAGTGGCTGTGTGAGCTTGCAGGGATCCTGAACACGTGCCAGTTGGTGGCTCTGATTATAGAGACAAAAAGGGTCACCTTTTTTTCCCCAGAAGTCTTGACTAGCATGGATATAGTCTCAACATTCAGGGCCTCACCCATCTCAGTCGTGAGCTGCTGGACAGAGGTTTGTATTCACTCTTATGTGCCTCTGCTGCTGCTTCTTTTTCTTCTTTCTCCTGCATTAATAAGCTGGACCAGACTCACTCTGTGAGATGATAATAAGGTATGACTCTCGGACACAAAGGTTGCTCTATCTCAGGAAAGTCTAATAGCTTCCCTAAGTCAAAAGAAATGGCACACATACTCAAGAAGATAATGGACTAAATATTTCAAAACGAGGACATTCGTGCTCCCCTTGAGTTTTCAGTGCTTACTAAAAATCTGAAAAACCAAGCACGTTTCTGCAATTAAACTGGAACACCTGTGACAGAGCCACAGCTTTTCCTCTGCAAATTATTTACATCAACAGTAAAATCACTGTTACGTGATCCAGACTCTCTAGCTATGATTCATCAAGAATGAGCTTTAGTTAACAGATTCAGTGCCACCCTGCCTTTAGAAAATTAGGACATTCAACTCAGATTCCACTTAGAGTTGTGTGGATTTCAATGCAGGAAACAGAACAACATTTTCTTCTATTGCCAAAGGGCCTAACAGGTCTAGAAAAGAACTTTTTGTTCAAAAACACTGTGGTTAGCAAAGCCAGAATCTGAGGGCATTTTTGTTTATAACTGAAGCATACGGGCCATAAGATTTGAGAGTCAAGACACCAGGAACTCTAATAAATTTGGGGGTTTTTGTGATACAAAGATTCTTTCCTGAGAATTCTCAGTTCTGGTAACAGTACTTGAGTAATTCAAACCAGCCTATTTCTGGAACAACTAGAAAAACAGGACAAAGTGTCATTAATAAATCTTTTTGGAGGCATCAGAGAACTAACAAGATAGTGAAGAATTAATTATGGGTTTAGGATCCAGGAGCAGAACAGAGTGTTGAGAGGTGAGCCCAGCATTTGGGTCCACTTTTCTGTAGGGTTAGCACCATGGGAGGAGAGGCTATAACAAGTTTTTCAGTGAGTCTAAGGGCAACAAGAAATAGCTGCTTACTGAGCAGCTTTCTCATTCACTCCTCTCCTGGTTCCTTTGGGGGAACTTCTTATCCACTGCATGTACAATTAGTGGGGATTTGAAATCATGACTCCCAATGGGGTAGGCATGTGACCTGAGCTGGAGGCAATACAATGTGCCAACCAGGAGAATAGTGTTAAATAATAGGTTGAGAACTGAAATTTGAAGAAGCCCAACCCTTAGAGGAGCAAAGAGAAGGGTACTAGAAAAGGAGTCAGTTGAAGAAAATGTGATCAGTAAGATTAGGAGTGGATGGTGTCATGGAACCCAAGATAAGGGAATATTTCCTGAAAAACAGAGAGGTCAACTATACCAGATACTACTGCGAGGTCAAGATGACAACTGAAATGTATCTATCATATATGGCAACATGGAGGTTCTTGGTGATTTTTGACAAGAGAAATTTCAGGAAAGTGGGAGAGGAGAAGCCAGACTGAAGTGAGGAGAGAAACCAGGTGGTGAGGAAGTGGAAACTCTGTGTAGACAATTATTTTGTGGTTTGGCCTTGAAGTGGGTAGAAAATGTGGCCATATCTGTGGTTGACAAAGAGTAAAAGGAGTGTTTGTTTTGATTTGCTTAAGATTAAAGATATTAAGTCATGCTTGCATAATGTCTCTGAAGCCTAATCCATTTTTATTATTAATGAAACCAGCTTTGGTCCAAGTTTTAAGTCCTTCCCTGTGCTGCCATCTATAACCAACTTCTTGACACCATATGTTGACATCAATAAGATTGCAGGTCCTGCATTTGGACACACATTTGGGAACTTTAGAATTGTCTTGAGATGGATGTTAGGTCATGTCATCCAATCACAATGTGCCTTGCCTAAGGTTATACAGCTGGTTAATGACAGAATCTCCTTCTTGAAGACCAGCAAAGACAGACAGAACTTCAACCTGACTGCTGAATCCAATGACTTACAGGGCTCAGATTCACTCCCAGAGGTGTCATAGTTAACAGAAGGGAAAAACAACCTCAAAGCCTACAACCACCAGTCTCCTGACAGTGTGATATGAGTAAGCCTGCTCCATAGACCATGATCATCTTTGGGATATTGATAACATTGAATCTCTGCAGTGATAATCTAGGAGGTGGATCTCATGAGTGGGCAAAGTCTCTGATGTACACTATGAGCCCTTGGCTGGCCAGTCAGTTGGGATCCCTAGCTAGCATTTCTGTTTGGAGGAAGGGGGAGTGCAACATTAAATACTCTTATTTCTTGATGAGATAGCTGGCCCAATGAGGCTCTCTTTCAGCTCTAAGCACCTACTCAGAATCTAGACAAAGTCGTGAGCTAAGCAGTCAATATATAATGCTTCTTTAAGAACACTTCTTCAGCAGGTAAGTGTCCAACAAAAGCAAAATGTGTGACTGAGAAAACAAAAACAAAATCAAAGGTACATTAAGACAAAGTAATCAAAACCCTTGAAGCTTTTGAAACACTTCCCTTGGGAAAAAAAGTTGATGACTATCTCAAGCTATGGCCAAACCTCAGATTCTGTCCAGATGGTTGAATATATCATATAAAGACCTTGTAGAGCAAAACCAAAGTTACAATTTTATTATCTCCTTGAAAACTTAATTCTCAAGTCCCCGTCATGGTCTTCAAACTTTTCCACAGATATAAAATTACTTGAAATAGATAGGTGTCCTCATCCCAGGCAAGCCATTTGATGCAAGTATAGCTAAGACATTACTAAAACAAGCAGCGCTTTCAACAAGATGTTAAATATCTGGCTCAAGACTTAAAATTCTGTGAAACTACCAGATTGCTCTTTCTCAAAGTTATAGGCTACCAACTACTTTGGCATGCAGGAAATTATTCTATATTTAAGCAAGGCATGTTTTTGAAAACTTTCGACTATTTAGGACTTCTGGTTTTTTAAAAAAAATTTTCCAGGTTGTTGAATTTTTTCCCTTAAAAATTTCCTCCTCCAGAGAAAGATGCACACACACACATGCACACAGTACGAATTTCTTTCAGAATGATCATTAATGTGACTGTTGATGAAAGGTTAACATTAAAGTTTCCACATGTGCTAGGCAGGATCACTAAGTTGATAACCCTGGACCCATTTCATCATGGAAGTGGCAGTGATTTGTCCTCACTGGAATAGGTTCCTGTTGAGAGAATGGATTTGGCTTCTCTGCCAGCACTAGCACCAGCATCCATGGATTTACCGAATGCCTTTTAACCTACCAAAGTGTCCCTCACAACATAGCTTCTACCAAGGAACCCATCTCACTGCACGGGAAGCATGGCAGCTGGCTCTCACCCCTGGAATTCTCTGGACTCACCACTTATCCCATCACTGAGAAGAACGTGCCCCTTTAAAATAGCTGCAGTGCCAGCTGGAAAACAAGACCCTTCAAGATCAGGGAGCTACTCCTCAGGATGTGGTGTATATTTTCAACCCGCAACTGATACACAGACCTTGAGAACAAAGGAGTGAGAGTGGGAGTAGTCGTAATTACACTTAATAACCTGCCGACAGAGTTTTTGCTTCCCCTTCTAGATCCTTGGGCTCTGTTGGTCTTCATTCCCAGGGAAGGCACACTTCCACCAGGGGATATGCAATGGCCCCATTAAATTGGAAACAGAGGCTGGCCAGGTTGGGTTCCCCATGCCATTGAAACAACAGGCAGAGCAGGGGCTGACTACTGTCTGGGATGGTTGGTCTTGACAAGCAAGGGGAAATTGGGTTTCTGCTATGAAATGGTTTGAAAGTAGCTACCTGCAGAGATTAATTTCTGAGTTGCCTTAACACCTCCTGTTTGGCGGTTCAGCTTTTCCATCACCTGTGTAGCCAATTTCCTGCATTAAATTCCTTCTATTATAAATACTTGGAGTGGTTCCTTAGGACCTTGATTGATACCATATTTGGTATCGGAGTGGTCCCAGGAAAAATCCCTCAAGATGGGATTCTAGGATCAAGTTCTCATCAATTTCAGCACAATTTCAGGGCTGTCTTCTTCAACAGGTACAAAATGTGATACTGACACCCTTGGCATACTCCCCTTCTTCCTCTGTAGTGAGCCTCCATATATATTAGTGGGGCACATGGCCACCCAGAGTAGCTATTAGTCCCGGCCAGCCTGACTCACACCAGAATAGCCATGTAACTAAATTCTGGCCAATGGAACATAAATGGAAGTGGTGTGTGTAAATTCTTGGACCCATTCTTAGAAGGGGCCTACACTTCCCTCCCTTTTTTCCTTCTTGCTGCCTGGAATGTGAACAAAAGGACTGGAACTCCAACACACATCTTGGATTATCCCCTAGGATAGCAGAAGACAAAACTTGAAGGAACCTTGGTCTCTAATGAATTTAAAGAACTTCCTTATTAGCTCAAATGCTGGCTGGGACCAGAGACATTGTCAGTGGCTCCAGGGAGGCCAGATGCTCTTGCCAAGGACAAGCAGTACCCAATACCTCAACAAGAGTCCCTGAGGAACTAGGACACAGGATGCAGAGAAGCCTTTCTTCCCCATGCAAGGTAGATTCTTAAGCTTCCCCATATAGCCGTTTGTTAAATTGACAAGAAGGAAATAGGAAGAACTTCTGTGATAGGAGGATGATCTTCAAATTCCCTGAATATCTACCCCCCAAAACTCAGAGATCCAAAGGAAATTATTTAAACCAGAAGAGACTGAGACACCATTCACCATTTGCTGGGAAACTCAAGGTTTGTTTGTTTTTCCCGGTAACCCAGTGAGGGGGGCTTAAGGGGGAGGTTAGATCATTCATAGGAAATAAAGAAGCAATTATCTTCATTGAATATGTATGGTATAATGGGTGTAAATGTGTGATCAACCTGATTGTTATATAGCTGGCCCAGCAGAATGCTGGAATCATAGTAAGGGAAGGATTATACATGCTAAAATCAGAAAAACATTTACAGATCATAGTATGGCTGAAGCTATCAAAGAGATCAGAGATCATGCACGTCTTTTTAGTTTAAATTAGGAAATCCTATGTTGTAAGCAAAAGTCTGCGGTGATATAACAATGGAGAACATGCCAAGCCTTTCACATAGAAGAATAATTCACAAGCCCCATGGGTACCTCCGCCAATGCCAGCATAAAAGGACATCAGCAAGCAAGTTGTAGAAAATTTTGAAAAGCCTCAACCCAATACCCAATAAAATCAAGACTCTGACCCTTAGCGATGGATGCCTGTGTTCCTCCACTGGAGCCCAAGTTCTGTGAAGGCAGCGGCAGCCCCTGCTTTGTTGACCATTGTATGCCCAGTGCTCAGAACAGGGCGTGGCACCTCATCATTGTTCAATAAATATTTGATGAATATACAAATGAGTACATAATTTTTTCTTTATTTTCAAAACTTTCTACAATGAAGAAATGGTACATTTTTATTCAGAAGGAACAAATAATTAAAAAAATTTTTTTTCAAAATACAAGCTATAGAACTTCAAAAAAAACTTCCTATAGATATCTCTAAAAGAAAACACTAAAGGACAATGGAGCAAAAGCTACATACATTTGAGAGAGAAAGTTGTAACTTAACCAAGGGAAGCAAGGTGAGCAATGAGGGGCTCAGGGCTCCCCAGGTTGGCATCAGGGACATGAGCCCAGGCCTGGGGCAGAGGTGTGGTGGGAGAGCCAGAGGCAAAGTTTGCACCATAGTCTCAAACCAGCTTCCATTTTCTCCCAAATATTTGGAATGACTACTACAGGTAAGGCACAGATTTTATTTCTGCATCTCCTTTAACCCTCACAGCAATCTTGTTAGGTAGGAATGATCCCCATTTAATAGCATCAGAGAGGCTTAGCAACTTGCCCAAGATCACACAGCTGGAGGTAAATGGAGTGAGATCTGACCCAAGCCTGTTTCATGCACATGCTTGGGCCCACACCACCACCTCACCTGGACTGCCTGTTCAGGGAGCATCCCTCAGCAATCCAGCCACTTCTACTCCCCGCTTATCCCAATCTCACTCCAGTTCTCAAGGCTGGTGCAGTGCAGTGAGAGGCTCTCAGCCTGTTCTTTGGTTAATTCCAGCTCGGTCTTCAGAAAAAGCTCAAATGCTGCTGCCTCCAAGCAGCTCTCTTTGATCTCCCCTAATCATGCTCTAGCATAGCACTGTCACAATTTAAAAATTGCATTCTATTTTGTGGCTATTTCATTAAGGTGTCTTCCCCAATAATGTGAAGACAATATTTGTTTTCACTTCCCATTGTCATTATAATATATAGAACAGTGCCTGGCATGTTGCAGGACTTGTTAGATATTTATTGAATGAATAAAGGCATATTTTGGGTGTGAGAAGGTGCTCTGGGGATCATTTCCACAGTCTCCTTTGTTATTTCCCATAGCAAAGCATGCTAGAAGGATAGCTCTGGGTGCCTTTTGATGTGTGTCTCTGTTGTACAGAGAATGAGGCTAGAGAAGAGGAAATTAGAGTATGATTCTGATTAAATTCTTTTAAAATATGGAATATATCGTCAATTTCTATTCAAAGGTTTTGACATAGTTATCCTAGCATGAGAACTGTATCATTAACAAAATTTGTTCTTCAAAGACACACAAAAAACAAAATCATTCCTTACTAAAATTAAATTACTGAGATGAAGTCTGGAAAGTTTCATTATTAAAAACAGGTCTTTAGAAATTAATTTAGATTTTATAATCTAGTACAATAGTTTACAAATTGTATATATTTTTGTCTCTATCAACAATTAAATCTCAGAAAAGTAAGATACTTATGCTCTAAAAGAATCACACTCCTATAAACTGAATTAACTATAAACATCTTAAACTTGTAATGTTTAAGAGAAATATATTACAAATGATATATCTGATAAAGAACTTGTATCCAGAATATATAAAGAATACTTGCAACTCAGCAATAAAAAAAGACAAATAACTCCCTTCAAAAATGAGCAAAGTACTTAAATAGACATTTCTCCAAAGAAGTTACCCACAAATGGCCACTAAGCACATGAAAAGGTGTTCAACATTATCAATCATCAGGGAAATGCAAATCAAAACCACAGTGAGATACCACTTCACACCCACTTGAATGGCTATAATCAAAAGGACAGACAATAGCAAGTGCTGGTGATGATGTAAAAAAAATTGGAACCCTCCTACATTGACGATAAGAGTGTAAAATGGTGCAGACACTTTAGAAAACAGTCTATCCATTCCTCAAAATGTTAAACGTGGAGTTACCACATTACCCAGCAAAAGTATATAGTCAAAAGGAATGAGAGCATATGTCTAAAAAAAACTTGTTCAGGATGTTCATAGCACTATTATTCATAATAGTAAAAAAAAGTGGGAGCAATGAAATGTCCACCAACTGATGAATAAATAAAATGAGATATATCCATATGATGAAATATTATTCGGCAATAGAAAGGAATGAAGGGCTGATGCATATTACGACATGGACAAACCTTGAAACTGCTTACCAAGTGAAGAAACCAGGCCCAGTAGGCTAACTATTGTATGATTCTATTAATATGAAATGTCCAGAATAGACAAATCTATACAGATAGAAAGTAGATTTGTGGTTGCTAGGGGTAGGGGGTTAGAGGAAATACGAAGTGACTACTGAGCAGTATTGGGGTTTCTTTCTGGGCTGATGGAAATATCTTAAAATTGATTGTGGTGATGGTTACACAACTCTGAATACACTAAAAGCATTCAATTTTATACTTTGAGTGCATTTTGTGGCATGAGAATTATATTTCAATAAAGCTGTTTCTTTAAAAATGTGTTATAGCAATAAACACTTATATCGAGAAGTGGAAAGACTTCAAATCAGCAACCTAATAATGCACTTCAAGAAATTAGGAAAGTAAGAACAAACCAAACCCAAAATTGGTAGATAGAAAGAAATAATAAATATAAGAGCAGAAATAGATGGAATTGAAATCTAAGAAGTAATACAAAAGATCAAAAAAACAAAAAGATGGTTTTTTGAAAAAATAAACAAAATCAGCAAACATTTTTCTAGACTTACAAAAAAAAGAGAAGACCAAAATAAATAAAATTTGAAATGAAAAAGGAGACATAACAACTGAGACCACAGAAATACAAAAAATTATAATAAACTATTACAAACAACTATATGTCAACAAATTGGAAAACTTAGAAGAAATGAATAAATGCCTGGACACGTACAATCTACCAAGATTGAACCACAAAGAAATAGAAAACCTCATCAAACCAATAACAAGTAACAAGGCTGAAGCAGTAAGAAAAAGCCTCCCATCAAGGAAAAGCCCAAGACCTGATGGCTTCAATGCTGAATTCTACCAAACATTTAAAGAAGAACTAATACCAATTCTACTCAAACTCTTCAAAAACATTGAAGGGGAGGAACTACTTCCAAACTCATTCTACAAGGCCAGCATTACTCTGATACCGAAACCAGACAAGGACACAACCAAAAAGAAAACTAAGGCCAATATCACTGATGAACATAGAGGTAAAAATTCTCAACAAAATACTAATAAACTGAATTCAACAGCACATTAAAAATGTCATTCACCATGATCAAGTGGGATTCATCCCAGGAATGCAAAGATGGTTCAACAGACATAAATCAATAAATGTGATATCTTACATTAACAGAACCAAGAACAAAAACTATATGATCATTTCAATAGCTACTAAAAAAGCATTCAATAAAATTCAGCATCCCTTTATAATAAAAACCCTCAACAAACTGGGTATAGAAGGAACATACCTCAAAATAATAAAGGCCATGTATGACAAACACAGAGCTAACTTCACATTGAATGGGGAAAAATTGAAACCTTTCCTCTAAGATCTGGAACAAGACAAGGCTGCCCACTTTCACAACTTTTACGTAATATAATACTGGAAGTCATGGCCAGCAAGCAGGCAAGAGAAAGAAAGGGCACCCAAATTGGAAAGAAAAAATTCAAATTAGCCTTGTGTGCAGACGACATTATCTTATACTTAGGAAAACCTAAAGACTCCATGAAAAATCTATTAGAACTGATAAATGAATTCAGTAAAGTTGCAGGATACAAAATCAACATACGAAAATCAGCAGCACTTGTAAAAGCCAATAGCAAACAATGCGAAAAAGAAATTAAGAAAGCAATCCCACTTAAAGTAGTTATAGAGAATATAAAATATCTAAGAATCAATTTAACCAAAAAAAAAGCAGAAGATTTGTACAAGGAAAACTATAAAACGCTGGTGAAAGAAATTGAAGAGGACACAAAAAAAGGGAAAGATATTCCATGCTCACAAAGCATAAAAATTAATATTGTTAAAATGACAATACTACCCAAAGCAATTTACAGTTTCAATGCAATCCCTATCAAAATACCAAGGACATTTTTCATAGAATCAGAAAAAAAAAAATCCTGAAATTTGTATGGAAGCATAAGATCCCACATAGCCAAAGCAATCCCGAACAACAAGAAAGAACAAAGCTGACCCCAAATAGCCAAAGCAAGCCTGAGTAAAAAGAACAAAGCTGAAGGCATCACACTAGCTGACCTCAAAATATACTGCAAAACTATAGTAATCAAATTAGCATGATACTGGCATAAAAACAGACACATAGACCAATGGACCAGAATAGAGAACCAAGATATAAATCCATGCATTTGCAGCCAACTTATTTTTGACAAAGGTGCCAGAACATACAATGGGAAAAGAACAGTCTCTTTAACAAATGGTGCTGGGAAAACCAGATAACTATACGCAGAGGAATGAAAATAGACTGCTACCTCTCACCGTATACAAAAATGGAAACAAAATGGATTAAAGACTTAAATCTAAGACCTGAAACTATGAAACTACTAGAACAAAACATTGGAAGAAATGCTCCAGGACATTGGTCTGGGCAAAGATTTTTTTTTGTGTAGGATCTCTAAAGCACAAGCAACCAAAGCAAAAATAAACAAATGGGATCACATCAAGCTAAAAAGCTTCTGCCCAGCAAAGGAAACAACAAAGTGAAGAGACAACTCACACAATGGGAGAAAATATTTGCAAACTACCTCTCTGACAAGAGATTAATAACCAGAATATATAAGGACCTCAAACAACTCAATGTCAAAAAACCCCCAAATAATCTGATTAAATAATGGACAAAAGATATGAATAGACATTTCTCAAAAGAAGACATAAAAATAGCCAACAGTTATACAACAAAATGCTCAGCATCACTAATCATCAAAGGAATGCAAATCAAAACCGTAATAAGATATTATTTCACCCCAGTTAAAATGGCTTTTTATCAAAAAAGACAAGGACTGAGAGATGCTGGAGGGATGTGGAAAAAGGGGAACCTTCCTACACTTTTGGTGGGAATGTAAATTAGTACAGCCACTATGGAAAATTGTGTGGAGGTTCCTCAAAAACTAAAAATAGAACTACCATATGATTCAGCAGTTCCACTACTGGGTATATGTCCAAAAGGAAGGAAATCAATATAACGAAGAGATATCTGCACTCCCATGCTTATTGTAGCATTATTTACAATAGCCAAAATGTGGAATCAACCTAAGTGCCTATACCAACAGATGAATAGAAAAAGAAAATGTGGCATATATAAACAATAAAATATTATTCACAAATAAAAAAAAGAAAAAGAAAAATTGTTCAGCCATAAAAATGAATGAAATGCTGTCATTTGCAGCCACATGGATAGAACTGGAGGGCTACATGTTAAGTAAAATAAGCCAAGTGCAGACAGGCAAAGCTTGCATGTTTTCACTCATATATGCAAGGTAAAAAAGTGGATCTCTTGAAGATAGAGGGTAGTTTGGTGGTTACCAGAGGCCAGGAAAGATAGAGAAGGGAGAAAAAGAAAGGTTGATTAGTGAGTACAAATATGCAGTTTGATAGGAGAAATAAGACCTAGCATTTAATAGATCAGTAGTGTGACTGTAGTTTACAATAATCTATTGTTTATTTCAAAATAGCTAGAAGAGAATAATTTGAATATTTCTAACACAAAGAAAAGACAAATATTTAAGATAATGGTTATCCCAATTACACTGATTTGATCTTAACAATTTATGTGAATGTATTAAATTA
Source organism: Indri indri (assembly GCA_004363605.1). Taxonomy (NCBI): domain Eukaryota; kingdom Metazoa; phylum Chordata; class Mammalia; order Primates; family Indriidae; genus Indri; species Indri indri. The sequence goes on from RJWJ010012828.1 coordinate 23,180, forward strand.
TCACATGTATCCCTGAAATATGTACATCTATTACATACCAGTAAAAATAAAGTTAAAGATAAAAATAAACACTTTCTTTAAATCCGTAAGGATTAAAAAATGTGTTATAAAAGTCCTTTAAAAATATTGGTGAAAATATTCCAAGGTCTCTATACCACGTAACATGGTAAAACCTACCTTGTTCTGCTTTGCATACCTAGTACTTCAAATTGTGACAGACGCCACAAAAAAGAAAACTGCACATTATTCTCACAAACATTGATAGAGACATCCTAAATAAAGCACTAGCAAATCAAATTCAGCAGTACATTGAAAGAATAATAACACACAAAGAAGGTCATCCCAGGGATGCAAAAATGATTTAACATTCGGAAATCTAATAATAGAATATATCACAAGAGTGATAAAAAAGAAAATCCTATTATTTCAGTAGAAGGCAAAACTTCTAATCTTTCATCCAACATTGCTCATTCTCTACAATGGCCTGACATTGTCTCAGATTCCAAATAGCTCTATTCGTATCATTACTTTCCTGGTTTTTATGCCTAGCTTGAGGCATTTTAGCTTATGAATAAGAGAAAGATTAAGAATCCAGGATTCCCCATCGTGCTGGTGGTGGTGGAAATAGACAGCGGGAGGGATCACAAAACCGTGGGTGGCCAGGAAAGCCTGGCTTTCAGAGCTTGTATACAGAGTGTCAGGTGACGCAGAAAGCAGATAAGAGGGCAAATATGCCCGAGTTGACAGTGAAGATTCAGTGGCCATGTCTGGGTATGAGATCATGATGCCGCCTAACACTCTTCCTCTCGGTTGTCATGTTACACTAGGAAGTACTTGAAACCAGAAGAGGAATGCAAAAATTCACACAGTGATGATTTGTTTTCTCAAATAAGCAGTGGTCACAATGTCAAGGAGATGGCCAAGCAGAGAACATGAAATCAATAAATTTCCCAATATTCTATAGTCAGAGTTTTACAGATAAATATTAAAAATGGACAAAAGTCAGGAAGAAGCATTTTATAAAAGAAGAAACACAAATGACCTACACATTTTATAAAAGAAGAAATGCGAATGACTTTTTACCAAAGTAAAAAGAAATGAAAATAAAAGAAAACACCATTCTTGTTTTATTGAACTGGCAAAAATTTTTCGGGTGAGAGGCTACTCTCATGCAAGTCTAGGTGGGAGGGTTAATGCTTTTTTTTTTAATTTTCTGGAGAACAATTCGTAATTATATCTCAGGAACTTTAAAACCACTCTTTAACTCAAACTCTTTAATTCAGTACTTTCACTATAAATTTATCCTCTGGAAAAAAAATCAGAACTGCCCACGATGAGCCATGCATGCTCATTGCGACATCAATTATAATTGAGGGAAAAAAAAAACAACTCATGAACAAATGTCTAAAAGTAGGGGATTAGTTTAACAGGTTATAAGATGTCTTAAGTGATTGCAATATAATTTTAGGTGAAAAGGCAGAATACACAATGTCTTAAAATATCTTATGTATCAATGAGAAATGAATGGCCAATTATGTATTATTAATAAATAACATACACGTGAGTAAATAAAAAGCAAAAAGGAATATGAGAAGATTTTTATAGTAGTTATTAACTTATAGTTTTTATCTTTATACTTTTCTTTTTCTTTACAAATAAAACATACAATTTATATATCCAGAAAATATGACAGATTATAATTTATTTAACAGTAACTAGGTGGAAAGGACTGGTTTTAAGTCATCAGAAATCTAACATGAAAGTCACATACAAATCATCATTGACACTGATTTTTTTAATTAACTGAATCTTGTATAGGAAATATTTTACTTTAAGATGGTGAAGCTTTTTCTAATACAGGGGGGCAAGGGCAACATACGTAACCTAAACATCTGTACCCCTATAAACAACAAACAATAAAAAAAAAAAAAGAACAAAAGATTTTCACATTATTTTTGCTGAGTAGCTCATTGAAGAGTGATGATTAGGATTGAGGCTAGATCGAGTTAACACATTTACTAAACCAACTCAAAATCATGAATCGAGTGAGGTTGTCTCTTCTCCCACTGAAAATCCTCTAAAATGACGGTAACATAATTTTGAAAATTTATAAATCCCACAACCCAGTATGGATAAATGGGTTGTGGTGTAACGATACAACAAAATCTCACCCAACAGTGCTATCTAAAAGAAATATAATGGCCACATGTAACTTGAAATTTTTCAGTAACCACATTAAAAGTAAAAAAAATGAGTGAAAGTAATTTTAATACTATATCTTATTTAACCAACTTATATCCAGAATATTTTTTTTTATTGTTTGTTATTACAGGGGTACAGATGTTTAGGTTACGTATGTTGCCCTTGCCCCCTCTTCCCCCCAAGTCCCAGTTTCAAGTGTGTCCATCTCTCGGATGGTGCGCATTGCACTCTTTGTGCATGCATATATCTGTCCCCTCCTCCCCCTCGCCCCTCCCCCTTCCCCCTCCCTCCCTACCCAACATCCAATAGATGTTATTCTTATATGTACACTTATGTGTTGTTCAGTTACTGCCAATTTGATGGTGAGTACATGTGGTGCTTGTTTTTCCACCTCTTGTATACTCCTGGATAAGGTTGGAACGCATTCTACTAAGCGAAGTATCCCAAGAATGGAAAAACAGAATATTATTATTTCAACATGTTACCAATGCTTTAAAATTACAAAAATATTTTACATTCTTTTTATCATACTAAGTCTTCAAAGTTCAGCATGTTTATAGCTGGATTTATTAGTAGCATTTTATTGAGGCTTTCAAAATCTGATATTGTAAGACATTTACCTTATAAATGTGTCCCTTTTTTGCTGTTAAATTTGTCAAGTGCTCGTAATACAAAAATATAAGTGTATAAAGTGCTATGGAATCTATATAAAATGATTTGTAGTTTCCTATCTTTTTAAAAAATTTTGTATGTTACTTTAACTAATGTGAGAATTAAGTGTTTCCCAAACATTTTTATGCAAAGGCAAAATCACATGAGACCTGAAGCCTCATAAGTAGCACTTTGACAACTCTCTCCCCTCTTATTTGTCTTGGTAGGATTTTAGGAATTAAAGTATTAGGAACAAATTCAGCACTGTGGAGAAAATTTTAGTGACTAGTAACAGTTGGGGCTGTTTGGAATAAAGGTAATAGAAATCTAACTAGAACTGGCTTAAACAAAATAAAATTTTGTAGTTCACGGAGGAGCTGCTGAACAACTAAAACTCAGGATAATAAGCAAAATATTTGCTTTGAATATTTGAAACTACTGGGATGCTGTCTTCATCTCTCACATCTGCTTATATCTGTTCTCGGCATCCTCTTTCACTGTGGGCCATCTTCCACTTGGTGTTGAACGTGGCTGCCAACCCTTTATAATTTTTACATCTTGAGATTTCAAGCATCAGAGAGAAACTGATGACCCTTCTTGGTCCCAAATTTTGTATTCTTTAACTAGGGACTCAGTGGTAGCCAGCTTGAGCCAGGTGTCTGCATGATTAACTATGCTCAACAGAGTAGGATGTATTTCGATCCATCCAGTTTGAGTTACAAACTCACCTATGTACTAATCGACTATGGCCAAAGAGTACGGCACAATGAAAAATTAGGGTGTTCCCAGAAATTCATAGAAATAAGGGGTCCCCAATAAAAGCTTCTGTCACCACCACATATCACTCCCTTGTAGATTTTTAATTTTATTACTATAGTAATGTCTTAGTATTAACAAATCTATTTATTATATAATAAGTATCATTTCTAATGCAGTATATTTTGTTGAGCTTTCTTCATAATAGTAGGTAACATTTATGGATCAGTTATTATGTTCTGGCAATGCATTTTAGTAGCAAGAGGACAGGCACTGGGGCAAAAAGAACTGGGTTAAAATCCAGCCTCTGCACTTGCACTGTGACCTTGGGCAAGTTATATGAACTGAGATAAGTAACTCAAACCCGTTCTGCCTGTTTTTTCATCTGTAAAATGGGGATAATAATAGTACTGATGTCATAGGTCTGTTGTATAATACTCAGAAATGTCATTGTGCAATAAGTGTTTGCTATTTTTCTTTATTTATTAATTGTAACATTAATTTAGTCCTGTTTATTGTTGTTTCCCCCCCCCAAGGAAGTGGTGCATGACCTAATTTATTAGTTCTATTTTAAAAAATTATTTAAAAAATTATTACAGTCATCCCTCAGCATATGAGAGAAATTGGTTCCAGGATCCCCGCTTCTTTGGTGTACACCCACACATACTCAAGTCCCAGAGTTGGCCCTGTAAAATTACATAAAAGAAAAGCCAGCCCTCTGTTACACGTGGTGGTGGATACTGTATTTTCTATCTGTGTTTGGTGGACATATCCCTGTTCATGTTGTTTACTTTTTATGGCAGTTTTAGGCTCACAGAAACACTGAGTGGAAAGCACAAAATTCCCATATGCCTCCTAGCACACATGCGTGCACGCACATGTGAGCAGACACACACAGTTTCCCCAATTGTATACATTTGATACAACTGATGACTCCATAGTTTAAATTAGCATTCACTTTTTGTATTGTACAATCTATGGGCTTTGGTACATGCATACTGATACATATCTACCATTACAATATCATACAGAACAGATCCGCTGCCCTAAAAATCCCCTGTGCTCTACCTATTTAGCCCTCCCTCTCCTAAACCACTGGCAACCACTGATCATTTTACTGTCTTCAGAGTTTTACCTTTCCAGAATGTCATATAGTTAGAATTACACAGTTTGTAGCCTTTTCAGAAGAGCTTCTTTCAATTAGTAATATGCATTGAAGTTTCCTTGTTGTCTTTTTGTGACTTGATAGCTCATCTTCTTTTATTACTGAATAATATTCCATTGTATGCATGTACCACAGTTTGTCTAACCATTCACCTACTCAAGCAACTTGGTTGCTTCCAAGATTTGGCAATTATGAATAAAACTGCTGTAAACATTCATATGCAGTTTTTTGTGTGGACGTGTTTGCAGCTCATTCGGGTAAATACCAAGGAGTGTGATTGCTGGATTGTGTGGTAAAGGTATGTTTAGTTTTGTGAGAAATTGCCAAACTGTTTTCTAAAGTGGCTGCATCATTTTGCATTCCCTCCAACAATGAATGAGGATTCCTGTTGCTCCATACCCTCTCCAGCATTTGGTGTTGTCCGTGTTTCAGATTTTATGCATTCTAATAGGTGTGTAGTAGTATCTAGTTGTTTTAATTTGCAGTTCCCTAATGACATATGATGTTGAGCTTCTTTTCATTTGCTTATTTGTCATCTGTGTATCTTCTTTGGTGAACTGTGTCTTTTGCCCATTTTTGAATTGGGCTGTTTATTTTCTTATTGTTGAGTTTTAGGAGTTATTTATGTATTTTGGATACTGGTCCTTTATTAGATATGTGTTTTGCAAACATTTTCTCCCAGTTTGTGCCTTGTCTTCTCATTCTCTTAATATATCTGTTTTTAAATTTATGAATATCTTCATTAACCTTGATGATTAACCTCCTGCTCTTTTTCAGGTTTTTTTTTTTAATCCTAACTTCATGAGTTGAATATTTTATTAACTTAAATTTTTAAATTTTTTTGTTTGAAGATTAAAATATTCATGCTTCTTTACTTTTTTCCCATTGGCTGAATCCTTTATTTTAATAACTAGAATTTTAAAATAATAATGAAAAGTCATAGATACATGGAAATTAGAAAAATGTAGTAAAATGGAATAAAAAATTAAAATAAAATACATATTACATAATGAACCCATTATTGATATTAAATGAGAGATATGATGCAGCGGCTTGCAACGGACTGATGGTCTCCCAAGATCGACTAGTCTGGGATGGGGAAAGGCCAACTAATTCCCATCATACTCCTGCCCTGCTCAACCCAGCATCTTTTTCTGGTTCACTGGAAAGATTGCTGAGGCTGACAGTGTCCCATCTCCAAATGCTAGGAAGCAAAATTTAAATTGGCTCTTCCAAAATCCATTAAAGTGGGGTCTTCTGCCATTCTAGGCTTTCTTATTTTCAAAGCTAGGCTGTGAAAGATTGTTTCTGTTAATTTGTGTTGTGAACAATTGTTGACCTCATCCTTTACATATATAGAAAGCGTGTTAAGAAATAGAGATGATCTTTCACTTCTTGGTGGTCATGAAAAAACAGCCAAAGCCTGAAAAAAGAACATCTTTTTGGCTGTGCTTGCTTGGGTCTAGCATCCAGACCATATACATTTTTTGAAAATATTGTCCTATTTGGTTAATTTCTAATTCTCAAGTGTGATCCCAGTATGGCCATTAGGGGGTGCAAAAATTATAATATGTGTATGGTCCTCCTAAAGGATGCCACTCAGACCTTTTCCATTTAGTGGGCAAAGTGGACCATTCTCTTATGATTTTTCAAAAAACTTTCAAAATACCCTACATTTAAAAATTTTGTGCAGACCATCAAATGCAAACAAAGGAACAAAAGAGGAGAAAACCACTAAATGACTAGACTACTGATCCATGTTTCAAAATAAAACCTATTCACACATCCATTCAACAAATATTTATTAAGAACCTACTATTTGTCAGGCACTGCACCAACTATTGGGGATTCAGCAATGAGCATACATTCGTTCATGCCTCCCAAGTACTCAACATGCATTCTCTCATATTGTCTACTTATGAGAATTCTTAGTTTACTCAGATTTCCTACAGATGATGCCAGGATATTTTAGGGGAAGTTTTGGCTAAAGATTAGAAGAGAAAATTTCTCTTAGCAAGGAACCAAATTAATTAACAGGCTCCTTTAAGACGGTTGTTGGACAGAGTTCAGAACTTTAGAGATATCAATCAAAAGGGGATTTAGGCAAAATTCAATACTTTTTCTACTCAAGGTATTATTGGGTAAAAATTTGAGGTTACCCTCCATTGTTTCTTGGTTCTCTGCTGTTGATGCATCCATCCTTTAACTATTTCAAAGGGCAACCATATCTGGGGATCACCCAGCCCCCAGGTATTAGGAGGGACCAATAAAAAGTTATCCACCATGATGCACCATTGGTAGCAACTGGTCACTGCTTCTCCCTCAAAGTAACCTACATCCCTCTGTTAGGTCCCAGTTGACTGATAGTGATGACATCAAATTCCCGCTTCTCTATTTTTATTAAAGGTTTGTCTGCTCTCTAAAAATGTCTTTAAAAAATAGCAGGCAAGCAAAGAATGATGTGGTGGTACAAGAACATCACGTTCTTTCCTTCATTCATTCTCTGCCTCTGCTGTAATATAAACTAATCTTAAGAAAACGGAGCAACTTCAGCATTGCTGTACCTTGCTCTCCCGTTGACAGTTTACCATCCCATATTTTCCCGGAGTAAATAAGTCTTAGCACATGGCAAGTAGTCAAGAAGTTCTCTGAGCCTGATGAGGAAGGGCTGTGCTAGGATCCCAGGCATATGCTCATCTTTGTGTTGGCTTTGGTGGGAAGTATGGACACCAAGTCCTGAGCAATGCTTCACTGGAAAGAAGCTGATTTACTTTCTCAGTCCCAATGCAAGAATAACTATAAGTAGATAGATGATAGATAGATAGACAGATATAGAGTCTTGGCTTGAATCAGATGCTAGTGGAACAAGCATATGTGACCAGAGGGTAGAGGCATGGGAGGATATTGGATGGGAACTGCATGGGTGTGGGGTAGGAGCATGACTCAGAAACAGTGACATGTTTCCAGAAGAATGGACATGCTGTGAAGTCAAAGCAATAGTTGTCCACTTTAGCTTTTGGATACAGAGTTATTTTAGGCACGATTGATAAGGAAAAAAACTTTGACCTTTTTTCTGATTCAACAAAAACTTTCGAGAGTGGATATTGCTTGAAATCATACTGAGAAACCTTTGGAATCATCCCAGATAGAACACAATAAAAAAAATGCCATCAAAAATCACTGATTCCAGCAAACTTCACAATGAATCTTTCATCTAACATAAATGAAACTAAACACAATTCCTGGTGAAAGCCACACTTTCCATAACCCCATAAAATACCTCATTTCCCTTAAGTTCTCAACTTTGATATCTAAGGGCTAGCCAACAACAGACTAGGAGCTTATTTTTAATTGCCTCATCTATAGAAAGAAGGACGATCTTTAGAGAAGCACAGTTTGAAAGTGTCTGAATTTAGCACCTTTAAATTATCAGAGGCAAACAGCAGATTCTGCATCTGGCAGGAGGCAGATTTTCAAGTATGAAGTTGAATTTAGCTCCTGCAGTCTGCAAAAGCCCTAAATATAAAACTTTGGGAGAGGCATTAAAGTATTTGTGGCTGATTTGCTCAAAGGAATTGGTTTTGCTTTGTTTTTATGAAAAGATCCATCCTTTAATTACAATGTGAAGAGGAATTCAAAAATATTTTAATTTCACATTCAAAGTTAAATTAAAATGGTTTAATTCATATTTCCAAAGATTAGAGATAGATTTTACTCCTCAAAGATTGTTGCATAATACCTACTTAGAAAAATATCTTTTATTGAGGTTTAGCGTATCTCAGGCATACAGCTTGATGAATTTCCACGTATGTCTATGTCTGTGTGACCACCACCCAGATCTAAATACAGAACATCTCCAGTGCTGCAGAAGGCCCCCTTATGGCCCTATATGTTCAACTCTTACTCCTACCCATGGCCCCAGAGGTC
>RJWJ010012829.1:0-41143 GCA_004363605.1 Indri indri
TTACTTTGTGGTGGTGTTCATATCCTAGGAGAAGAATCTTACAATCTTTGGAGAGTTTGTATTTATTCTTTTCCCTCTAAAAAAGCAATACTTCCTAGATGTTAGCACCTTGTATATAGAAATTTGATTATCAATAACTATTCGTAAATTTATTATAATTCACACCCATGCCACTGATAAGAATTTAACATATATTTTCTCTCTGGCACAAATATCCTAAATTATTTGTTTCTTACTAGTTTTGTCATTGTTAATTGATTATAATTAAAAACAAAATCTTTTCTCAACCCAGAAACCCTCTTCACAAAATTAGTAGAGAAAGAAAACATTTTTATTATCAAATAAGTATTAAATCAGAATGTGACGTGCATCATAAGCAATCCACTGAGAGATTGCAAAGATATAAAGAAATCAGTCTACAAGTATGACTTGACAGAACAATATGTCACAGGTAGTTCGACCTAACTTTACACGGTAATTGGGGTGACAATCTGTTAGTTCATTGGCTTTATCCAGGGGAAAAACAAACTTCTCTTGTCTTTATGACAGGGTAGGTTTGCAACTTGGAGCAAGGTGCTTACGGAGTTAGAGTCCTACCCTCCCACAGAAACTGGGAATAGGAACACTCTCTCTCTTTATATTTACATGTCAAAGAGGTTGTTCCCAGGTCCTTGAGAAAGACATTCAGAGGTCATAAAGCTGACAAAAGGCCTAGCTAGTATTCAAGAGTGCGCCCATGCACGTGTGTGTCAGAGAGGGGAGGAAAAAACACTTTTTTTTTTTTAAGTAAATGATCTAAATAAAAGGAAGAAGTAATTCTTCCCTTGTTTTCAATGAAGAGAATTGAGCCTCTTAGTTTTAATTTCCTTTTGTCTTTACACCATCAAAGCTGCAATTGTTTATTTAATACAAAGTAACCTGATGTTATCTTAATTTTGGCTATCATAATCAATTATAATCTGTGCTCATCAACATTTTATTCCCAGAGAACTACCTATTTTTCTTAAATTAAGACATTGGAATGGCATTTGCACACTTCCTTCAGATACATTTTCCATCTGGACAATTTTTCAGAGGGCTGTGGTTGTTGGTTTTTTATTCCTTGCCTTTGATTCAGAAGATTGTATTCAAATATTGTGGTTGGCTAAGTAGAATACTGTTCTCCTGAGAATGTCCTGGGCATTCTGATCTCTCATATCACACGTCCCTTAGTCTTATTATTCTGACTTCAGAAAGTATTTTGCCTTGATGTATCACTTCTAAATTAGTTTGAATTTAGTGGAGCCCTATGTCCAAGCAGATGTTTTGTGTAGTTTCATGGTATGTTACATTAAAATAAGTAATAATTGTTTCACTTATATGTCATACCATCTGTTGCCCCAAACACTATCATCCCTGGAAAAAAACTCATGATTAAAAACTTTAAAATACTTTATATATAATAATATTAATAGTCCCTTCACGCTTCAAATCCTGATGAGTATTATATAGATATATAAAAGATTTTGGTGTCATTTAGAAGAAAATTATTTACAGATTGTAACAGATGACAAGTAGACTAATAATTTTTCATCTTCTGAAAAATTATTCTTTCTATTTTGGTTTCCAAATACAAACTTATAATTAAAAACAAAATGAAAACAAAAAGATTTTCCCCTTCCTACTTCAGAAAGAATATTATGCACGGATATTTGAAACTGGACTATTGACTAATGCTTTTGGGGTATCAGAAAAATATTTTTGTCTGACTCTTTGACCAATTGTCAAATAACTTTCTTGTGTAAGGAAAACCACCGAATATTTTAATGTTTTCTCAGTTTCATAAGTGAGTTTTTATGTACAGAGTAATACACACTTGATCATAAAGTAATATTCCTTACAAATACAGTGGCATCTTTATTCAGTTTTAGACCACTGGATCTACATGAAAACCACTATCCAGGAGAAGACTATGTATCACAGAAATTCTATTCCATATCTGTTTTTCCTCAATTTATTTTTACAAATTCATATTTCAATTTATTGCATTCCATGTCCGCCAGGCATATTATTATAATTCTGATGCAACTTGTGAAAATCTAGTGCTGATTAATATAATACCATCAGAATTACCTTTCACAATGACAAGAATAAAAACCCTGAGGAAGGTGATCTTCAATCAAGGGTCTATATGTAAACCTTGGGTGCATAGAAACAGTGCGCTTAATAAGATACCAAAAATGTACTGTGAAGTTTTATCAGCTCTTGACAAGTACATTCAAATTTGGATAACATCTCAGAATCATTGGTATAGATTTGAGGATTCATGGTCCACTGGGTTCTTGAAATAGTACCTTTCCTTGAGCCTTCATTGTTTCTGTTATATTTAGCCTTAAGGCACAGTGGAAAATGTTCAGATAATGCTCATTTTGTATGTAAAATAATAGAAAAACAACTACATTGAAATGATTTCTTTGCTATGTTCATTTTTAAAATTTTCCTTTCTCTGATATTAAATTGTCATATCTATCCATACATTTCACTTTCTTTATTTTTTTTATTTCAGCATATTATGGGGGTACAGATGTTTAGGTTATGTATTTGCCCTTGCCCACCCCCCCAAGTCCAAGTTTCAAGCGTGTCCATCCCCCGGATGGTGCGCATCGCACTCTTCCTAAGCGAACATTTTCATATAAAGTTGTCTTAACCCTTGAACAAACAACTATTGTTATAACTTCTTAAATTCTTGTCATTATCTCCTCGTTCCATTTATTTTGAAGTTTTTGTTTATGACTTTCTTAAAGTGATGTTACAGAAAATTAAGCTGTATTTTCATCACAGCAGACAAAATAGATAAAATGAGAAAAAGTTCAAACAAACCAGTCAGAGTGAAAATATATGTGTCTGGTATAAAACAATATAAGAGATCCCATCCATGGAATTTCTTTTTTAACATGGACTTTTAGAAGTAAGAAGAAAATCATATAAAATAAAGGGAAATTACAATGTTTTTGAAAAGCACTGTATTCCCTGCTATCAATGTAGATTCAGTTAATACCTTTTGCTTTTAATATCTTCAGCCAAAGACATATCAAATTTCAATAGCACTGCATTCTGAAAAGTTCTGAACCATAAATTAACTATTAAATGTTGAGGCAGGAAAGCATTAAATAGAATATTTTAAATCCTTCCTTCCTCTCCATCCCTTATTGGAAGCTTAATGCTGATCTCTGAGTTAATAAGGGCATTAGATTTATCGTAATACTTCATGACCAGTATTGTGTTCTACTGAAATTGTGTTCTACAATTTTGTGTCTTGTTGAACATAAAGCACCATTTAGTTGATTGAATGTTGCCTTTTTTTAATGATGAGGTTAGTCCAGTCACCTACAGGATAGATAAATCCTTTATTCTATTGTACTTATTTGTACTTCCATGTGTTGAGAGGTAGTACTACAGACAGGCTCACATCAAATTTATACTCCCTGAAAGTTTCTCTGGCTAATGTGGAATCCATTACATAGTTGACCAAGTGGTCCCCAACCTTTTTGGCACCAGGGACTGTTCTCATGGAAGACAATTTTTCCGTGGCCCTGGGAGGGGTTGGTTTTAGGATGATTCAAGAGCATTGCATTTATTGTGCAATTAAACCTCTCCGCTAATGATAATCTGTATTTGCAGCTGCTCCCCAGTGCTGGCATCACTGCCTCATCTCCACCTCAAATCATCAGGCAGTAGATTCTCTTAAGGAGCGCACAACTGAGATCCCAAGCACAGGCAGTTCACAACAGGGTTCCTGCTCCTATGAGAATCTAATGCTACTCATGATCTGACAGGAGGTGGAGCTTATGCAGTGATGAAAGCAATGGGGAGTGACTATAAATACAGGTGAAGCTTCACTAGCCTGCCCACTGCTCACCTCCTGCTGTGTGGACTTGTTCCTAACAGGCCACGGGACCAGTACCAGTCCACAGCCCAGGGATTGAAGATCACAGGTTGACTTCACATAAGCAGCAAATAACTTTCTCTTTCCATTGGCATATTTCCAATGGATACTTTTCTATCAAGAATAACATGAGAACACACTCTGTTCATTTGTAATGTTATAATTTGAAGTTTAAATGATGCAGACATTTTTCTTTAATATTATAAATTATTATATCATCTTATTTTCCCTCCAGTATGAGTACCCTCCTGCAATATTTTGTATTAAGATAACTCAACTATCAGAATTTTGTACTATTTCAATATTTTAAATCCTGTTACCATTGCAGATCTCTTTTCCTGGCTAATTCAAAATTCATTGTTGTTAGATAATTACAAATTAAAATATGTTCTAGGCTGATTGTTATTCTGTCTGAGTCAACACTTCTTCCCTTGAAGCTTAAATCATAGCTGATCATTGCTTGTTATATGCTAATTGATTTCTGTTTAATTTGGCTTCTTTCTGTGTTGCAGTAGATCAAATCACTTGACAAGACTCCTAAAGTGAGATTTTAGTCTTAGTTGTTTTTTTTTTTCAAGATAGTTACCATCTGTGGGTAAATTTTGGTTTATATTGGCTTAATTTTCCATACTGCTATTACTTTTAATGTGATTCATCTTAAGGTAAATGCAATATTAGAAAAATCAAGATTTAAATGAGAAATATATTTTAGGCCAAATGTGTTATTTACAAAATATTGGCATGAAAAAAGCTGTATAAAGCATATGAGATTCTGTAAGTCAACATATCACAGTTGCTTTATTTTATGTACAAAACAACAAAGTCTAATATTAAAACAATTAGTAAACAAAAAATTGATGGATTGCTGACAATGCCTCCTGTTGGACATTAACACAAAATTTCCATGTAATTTTTAATTGAAATAAATACAGAAAACAAATTTTTGGCTGGTTGTCATAGACTAAGATTAACTTGCAATATTAAATCATAAAGACCAACTGAAGTGCATATTATTTTTAATATCAAATAAAAATTGTCTATAGTTTTGGTATAATTTTGTAATTTTTAAAATCATACCTTGACAGAACCACGTTTTGGGTTAGTATGAATACTGATATTTGAAAGGAAAAAGCTTTAGGTTAGATTATATATTTTATTATATTATATATTTAATGAAAGGAGAGTAAATCAATATAATGAAATAGAGAAATAGAGCTGTATGTAAAGAAAATCTTATATAATATTTTAACCTGGAGAGTTAGGTAAGGAAATATTCTTCCTTTTTTTACATTTAGTTTTAGGACGTCTGAGTGTCAACTGGAAAAGTAAATATTAAGAAAGATTGTTTTCAACCTATACTATACCTGAGCAACAAATAACCAAACACCGAGAACAAGTTTCACCAAATAGTTATATATTTCAATTGACTTAACTTCCAATAATTTTCTGAAAATGGCAGATGTAGATTTGATTTAGATTTCCTTAAAGGGATCCTCATTCTCTACTAAATGATGTGTGGATTTGTTGTCCCCAGAGCGTTATTATTTTATACTCTGAATCTAATTTTCACTTGCTTGAATAGCCTAACAATTCATGGTTTAACATTAATTTAGATAACCTTTAAAAAGACTGTCTCAATTTTATGATATACACTATATTTAGAATACTAGTTGGAGTTATTAATCATATTAAGAGCTTTTTTATAGATTTGAGAATTTCTAATCTAAGCCTTAAACATGAACATTATCACATGCTAATTAAATAATCACCAAGGAATGCAATTCTAATCAATTTTGGTTGGTTGGTTTAAATAATATACACCTACATAAATATATAGAAAACAGGAAACCTTAAAACAATGCAAAACAAACTTACATGACATCTATAGAAAATGAATGAGAATTTATTTTTCTTTTAGAGTTCTCCCTCTTTGTCCCATTAGACTATGAAGTTTCGTGTGGACAAAATCAAGGTAGCTCTGCTTCTAATCTGGCTTGTGAAGCATATCAATCAGTTCTTGACATGGCATAATATATTTGATTCTTCCTTCTTAAATAGTTGTGTGAAATTTCCGCAGTGACATAATCTCTCCAGATTTGAATTTATTTAGTTTGCCTATATGTTCCCAAACTTTTTAATTTCTTAAATTATAAAGCTTTTCAATCAAGCACAGTATGATTTGTAATTTAAAACAGCTGTTGCAGTTGAAGACAGAATTAGAGACCCAGAGCTCATCCTGTTACCCTCCCAGGAACTAGCCTAGCCTCTGTATCCCTGTGACTACCATCTCCCTAAAGGACACCAGGTACTTTGAGCACCTAGAAATCCATGGGGCTCTGATCTTCAAATTATGCCATCTACATGAGTATCCCATATACTATTTTAAAATTAACATTTTAATACTCTCATGATACCACTCTACAACTGTTCAATTTAATTTTTTAGTTGACACATAAATATTATACATATTTATAGGGTACATAGTGATGTTTCTATGCATATAATATATATGATCATAGGGTAATTAGCATATACATCATCTTAAACATTTATCATTTCTTTGTGTTGGGCACATTCAATATTCTCTTTTCAGCTATTTGAAAGTATATATTATTGTTAACTATAGTCACCCTACAGTAGTATGGAACACTAGAACTTATTCCTCTTACCTAGCTAATAATTTTGTTATAATTAAAGAACTTGGCAGAATATATTGCTTTATTTCAAGTGCACTGGCTCTAACTAATCTAAGTTAGAAAATATAAGTATGTTTAAGGAGATATGTAGACATAGAAACATTTTATTTATAAGGTATATATTCAGTAACTTCAATTAATTGGGTTTAAAGAATAGAAAATGTTCGATTTTTTTTTTTTCGAACTAGATGAGAGATAGCCAACAATTAAAGCAACATTTCTTGATTTAGGTAAAAGTGAACATTTAGTATAACATACACATTTAAAAAGAACAAAAGCCAAAAGGAAATATGAGAAATCTTTCAGAAGTATTCAGTATTAAGGAACTTAAACTCAACTTTTTCTGTTCTTTTTTGGTAAAACAACGGAAAAATTTTTAAAAAGTTCCCATAAAAATAGAGTTGAAATTCCCCTGGAAAAATAGGATTTTTCTCTGTAGTTTTGTCATTTCAAGATACTCTCTGTGTTAGAATCCCAAACCACGCAATTACTAACATATATCACACAGTCAGCTGTATTAAATTCCATAAGTTATATTCAAGAAAAGAGCTTGTTTTATCAGTTTTAAATACAATCCTCAGGAATTTCATCTTGTATGTCTTTCTCCAGTGGACATAGAAATAAACGACAAAGTATAGTAGATTTTAGTGCAAGAAATCTATTTAGAAATTTTCCTATGCACAAATTTTCACTTTATTTTAATTTTTAACACTTTAAATAAACATATGAAATGTGTGTGAACACACACACACACATACACATATGAGGTTCTGTCCTTTCTGTGCAAAACAAAATAAAAAGTAATAACACTAAAAGCCGATGGGCAAAAATTGATTCATAAATGAGATGGTGGCATTCATCTCAACGCTCTTATTGGAAACCTAAATCTCAGTAAATTTGTAGCCTAAGGATACAATGGGCTTAAAGGATTTCTGTCTCTGAAGAAAAATTAGAAGGCCTTTGAGGTAAGGTAAATGGAAAAGGTTGTTTGGGCAAATGTGGAGCTCCAGCACTATTAAATGTTAAGCACCATCAGGGGGTATCTCGGTCATTAACAAGAGTGGCATGTGGGAGATTGTTTCAAGCAGGAGAAAAATTATAGATGGCTATGTGAAGGTGGCCCAATGCCATAGGGAAATTCTGTCAAGCAAGAAATGGTTTTTTACAAAGTTATTGTAAAGAAGAAGTGAAGAGGTTATGGTCAGTTTTCCCTTTCTTTGCTCAGTCTCCCCAAATATCAAAGAGCAAGATAGGTGCAAGAAACGGGGAGCAGGGGAGACATGTTAGAGGTGAATGGCAGTCAGCCAAAAACATGGGGGCCACTAATCAGGTAACAGTTCAAGAATTATTATACTCCAGCTGTTTAGCAGTCTTGATTGTTTTGACAGTGTTTTATTGGGTTTGAAAGTTAGTTTCACGAATGATTTTATAATCTCCAAAACTTTTTTAAAGTTTTTTTTTTTTTTTTTTATGATATTGCAAGTTCACTTCTGTTGTATTGCTGCAATATTCTTTCCCATGAGAAGGGATCATTTAGGAACCGGTTGAGGAAATTTTTCTCTGACCACATTAGAAAGCTGACCACCACATACACACACAGAGTACTGTATTTCCAGGCAGCTAATTTCACATAGCACTAGGCCATCCATCTGCCAATTCTGAGAAACACCCTGAGATTCAGAGCTCTGAAAGAAGACATCGATGTTCTCCCAGCTGGAAGCATGTAGCAAGACAGCAGTTACATAAGTTTCATGGGTACCGAGGTGAGTTTACCTTTAGAGTACCAACAAAACATTGCCTTTGGATTTTCCTTAAAGAATTGCTTAAAAGATGGTGGCCAATGAAGATGATAGCTGAGATTTTTTTTTTTATTTAATATGATGTTCTTTTCGATTATGTTCTAACTTGTTTTGACATATATATTCTGAGCAATGATACATTAATTTTATTATCAATTTTTCTTTTAAATAAGTTATATTTATCTAGTGAGGGAATTAGTAATGTAGTTCAGTCAATAAAATCAGTTAACTATAAAAACAACAAGAAAAGGTGTTGATACCATGTTGAGTCTTTTTTAAATCTATTTTTAGAAGTAACATTATATTCGCCAAGACCTTTGAATTTATTTCTAGATTTGCCATATAAAATTTCTGGCCATGGGCATATTGTGTAATAATATTATAGAAGATTTTTTTAGTGCCAAAATATTTTGGAGCTCCTCCAGGTTTGAGGTGAAGTACATTTCACCACAAAGTGAATCTAGGAGTGCCGTGTCACTTGCTTGGGCCAGTGAGGTGTTAGCGCATGTGGTGCAAGCAGAGGCTGGAAAAGTGTTTGCACGTTGAGTCCTGTTCTGTTTTGTTGCTGTGAACTCTGAAACTTCAGTATAAAGTTGCCTGAGCTAGGCTTCTGGAGGAAGAGAGGTACAACCATTCCAGCCATATGGCTGAGCCCAGAGTCCAGCTGATAATGCATCAAACAAACAGATGCACTTTTAGATCTGCTTTCCTCAGAAATGCATATGATGTCATAGGGATTACTTTCTTCCAAAAAGTATTGCTTAGACTGAAAATTAAAATCAATTAAAATAATTTGTAATTTAATCTCTGAATTTTAGCTAATGTGTTTCTGAGTGTGTGTGTGTGTGTGTGTGTGTGTGTGTGTGTGTGTGTGTGGCTATTGCATATTGTTATTCTGGTTCTCTGATATTTTTCATTTTTTCAAATGTATTGTTATGAATCTGAATACAGTGGTGTAATCTGTCATTATGCTGGTACTTTTTCTGCTTTTAGTTCATTTATGTTTGTTTCTCCCTGAATCAATTGGAGAATCTTAATAAAGGCATCAAAGCATTGTCGACAGCTGTGGTCCCCAACCCCCAGGACCTGTCCTTGGCAGGTCAGGAAACAAGCCTCACAGTAGGAGGTAAGCAGTGGGTGAGCGAGCAAAGCTTCATCTGTATTTACAGCCACTCCCCATCACTTGCATCACCGCATAAGCTCCGCCTCCTGTCAGATCAGCGGGGGCATTAGATTCTCACAGGAGAGCGAATCCTATCATAAACTGTGCATGCGAGGGATCTAGGTTGCTGGCTCCTTATGAGAACCTAATGCTTGATGATCTGAGGTGGAGCTGAGGCGGTGATGCTAGTGCTGGGGAGTGGTGCTAAATGCAGATTATCATCAGCAGAGAGGTTTGACTTAACAATTAATTAATGCGCTGGAATCATCCCCCCACCTCATCCTTGGAAAAGTTGTCTTCCTTGAAACCGGTCTCTGGTGCCAAAAAGGCTGGGGACCACTAATCTACAGTATAGTTAACAAGTGTATGTGCTGACACTCTGTTCTAAATGATTTCTCCTGCTCCTATCCCTTAGAAGGAATTTTTAAATAGGAGGTCTGTGTTTGATGTGGTTTGAAATGGAGCAAGCTTATATCACGGTGATATAGTGTGCTAACCCAATAGAGTTGACCCAAGATAAATCACTCATTTAATGGGCTCAGCTTGAAACGCAGAGGGTAGACCACAAAAGAAACAGAAGACTGCTTTTAGTCTCTTTGTTTCAGGTCAAAAACTGAAACTGAATTTGTTGGTCATACGTTCATGTTCTCAGATCATTTGTTCACCTCTACACGCCGCAATACAGTCCAAAGTAATTATTAGTCTTTTAAAAAGAAAAAAAAAAAATAACAAAAAGGCCAGAGTCATCAGAGGCCACTTCTGAGGTTCTCTGACTTCTAGATAAATGAGATCATGGTAAAATCCTCTGCTTTAGGTCAGTATCACTAGCTCTTTATTTTCATGACAATGTAACTATTTTTTTAAGGTAAAATGATGAATAATAGGGAATATTTTAA
This sequence comes from Indri indri, assembly GCA_004363605.1. NCBI lineage: Eukaryota > Metazoa > Chordata > Mammalia > Primates > Indriidae > Indri > Indri indri. The sequence goes on from RJWJ010012829.1 coordinate 10,479, forward strand.
GGGATCTAATTTCTGAAATATCTTTTTAAGTTCTTAAGCAAATAGATAAAATATTCTTTAAAGCAAAACTATTTTACTTTAAAAATAGATTCATAAGACAAGATGGAACCTCAATGAATATTACTTATTCAAGAAGTTTGGTCAGTAATGCAGAGATAAAAATCTGTTAAGAATATAGAAGAAGAGATACACATTTACATGAATTTTAATTGATTGCACTGGATATTTATATGAGGGATAGTAAAGGTACTACCTATTTTAAAAATGTACTTAATTAGTTTCAACTTCTCACTCATAGTTATAACTTTATATAGTACAAAGTGATTTAATTGTCTTATGTGTCTCATCTAAAAAACGATGTCCTCTCCAGAAAAATAATGCATGTATGCCTTTAATAAAATAAATAAATGCATAGGTCAGCTCCTATGATATCTTAATAGCACATTTTTACCACCTTATTACCTGCTCAATATTATTAGAGTGGCTTGTTCACTGTCCCCACCACATCCACCCCCACATTCTAGTTCCCTAAATTTCTAATTCTACCCCACTCTGTCACCCCCACCAAATTCATGTGCTTTCCTAATCATATGCTTTTGTACAAATGATTTCCTCTAACTGGGAAGACTTACCACTTTTCTTTACATAATAGAGTTTTATTTATCTGTGACTCAAATACCACCTTCTCTTTGAAATGTTCTTAGCTTATTTCTAGTTGCAATTAAACCTTCCCTTCATATTCTTGAGATAGTTGCTACAAATTTGGGCATGAAAAAAACAACCCCTACTTTAATTTATGAGCCCCTACAGGTCGCTTACTATATTTCATTTCTTCCTCTGTCAATTATCATTCTTGGTATATATTTGGAGTTAAATAAATGCTATTTGAATATAATTATTGATATTTTTGACAATTCTTAAAGTAATGCAGATTATTCTGGAAAATATTTAAGACATTTTTTCTAGAGTTAGACATGATCTAGAGAAATATGAAGAATCTAGGTTTAAATAAATATTATGGCAGCATAATGAATCATTTGAGCTCGAAGTAACTGAAACTTAAATGAGTCAATTATTTAAGGATTGCCTGGTGATACTATCTAATGGTTGTCTACTTTGGTCAATATTTTGGTAAATTTAGGAAATCGTTAAGCAAAGTGTAATGCCTAGGTTGTTTGGAGCAGGCATATTTGGTCACAATCTTAGAACTGGGGGCTTTCATGAGAATCTAATAATCATGATTAATTCTGCACTCAAAGACAAAACAGCCCTGTTGAGTACGTATTTTATCAGGATTTCTTTGAGATATTGCGGTCCTATTCAGTGTGTTCTAACATGGTTTTGTAAGATGAAACTTGTAAGAAGACGTGGTTCACAAGGTGAGATTATCCCTTTTCCTTGACTACAACCTTCTACTCCATCCAATAATTGTGGATCAATAGATAACGATTTAATAAACTCTAAAATTAGCCAGACTTTTCGAGTTTCTTCCAAAGCAATTGATTCAAATCAAACACAACACACTACTTGACTGGATTCTCCTAAATTATCAAAGTGTCTACAATGGTTCAGGGAGGAATCTTACTTGTAAGCTATAAGTTATGGGCTTCTTACATGAGACAAAACATAAGTACACAAACAGGAAAGGCCATATTATACTTTAGCGAAATTATGACATCAGCTCACACTATCCATATGACCTACATGTAGTGAGCTGTAAATAAATAAATAAAATAAAAATGATAGTATTTCTGTTGGCCATCATTTAAAACAGCTAGAAAAGATAGCAAGAAGTTTTCTTTATCTGTTTCCTAAAATGAATAAACAAAAACCTTTTTACCAAACAACAACAAAAAAAATTTGCTTCATGCTGGAAGTAGCATTCTCTGGCTTTTCTTGGAAGTAGTTTCTACCTAAATAGCATAGTATCTAGACAGAGAAATAATTAGAGTATGAAAATGATAAAATCTTTCCAAGAGTTTTATTCCTAAATGTTGAATAGATAATCAGATGGTAAGAAAGTATTACCAAGTCAGTTAAAATGAAGAACATTCCATAGGCAGGGGACCTCTATGCATTTATTTATTTTTTAAAATGCATGTGTGCATTATTTTTGAGGAGAGAATATCCATTTTTTAATCACATTATGAAAGTGGTTCGTGACACCGAAATGAACCACTACAAGAAAAGCACATATGGACATATTCACAATTGTGTATACAAGTTCAAGAACATGTTTAGGCCTATGTATGGATCTTCTTTAGCAGAGGACAAAATGTAAATGAGGGCTTATAGAACACTAATCTTGGTATTGGTGCCCAGATAAAAGGAGGAGTCTAAACCATGAAAGAGACAATCACACGTCTTTAAGTAGAGTAAATAGAGGGTTTGTGTTGAGAACACATAGAGAACTTCAGGAAATGTAAAGAAATATTAACACAGCTTGGTGCAAGATCCCCATCCTAAGAAGAGTGTTCAGATGGAAGCAAAATCTTGCTTCTCTTACCGAGAAGTAGATTTTATATCTACTTCCCAGTAGTTTCGAACTAGTGTTTTGAAAGGAAAATAAATTTATGATTTCAAATTTAGTTGTTTATTTATGCTTCCATACTATTTAGGTAATTTTGATCAGAGAGTAGTAGTTTCACAAGTCATTGGAATTAATAGTACTTTCAGCATTAGAAATTTTTATGAAACATAGTACTTTCAGCATTAGAAATTTTTATGAAATATAATTTTAAGTAATTGTACTGAATGTGGGAAGTCACAGAGGGATATCTGTCAATTTATGTTAAGAAATTTTAAAAGAACAAGGCTCTCTAGAAATAGCAAATATCAGTCAATTTGTTAATATTTCATTTTTATTATGAAATGAATAGCTTTGTGAGATGAATGAAGTATCAGGATGATTATTTAAATGGGTTAATGACATTTTAACTAACCCAGATTGTTCTTAGCATAGGTTCCATCTAGATGAAGACATAATCTTACTTTCAATTATAGAATATAACAGTGTGAAATTCCAAAGGTAAGCTAAAATTATTATTTTTTAAGAGGGAAGAATGCAATTTTTGTCCTTTTTTTAAAAAAAAAGATTACTTTTCTACCCATCATGATAAGTTAGGTGTGTAATGATATACACTTTGGTCTCAAGGCATTACCCAGAATGGCTTTATGGAACATGGGAATCTCATTGGCTTTCCAGAAGAAGATTTAAGTTTAAGACTGACTGAAAGAGGACGTGAAAATAAATGGTGTTAACTGATCTTATATTCCATATCCGCATGAATAGTCATTATGCTGACTAGCTGAGGTACATTTTTCAAGATTTAAATAGGTTGACTGGTGGACAGTATACGTTTTGTATTATTATGTAGATCTCTGAGGCACAGCTTCCAGTGGTAGGCATTTAAACCACAGAGAGACTGAAGAAAGAAACGGAGACTGCCATTGAGTCGCTGGTTTTCATAGCAGCACCTGGCACACTTCATTTCTTGAGCACACATGGACTATCATTCAATTTCTGTGGATGAAATTGAAATCCTTTGGGAAATCTTAGAGTAATTAAATGATTCTGCTTCATGACAAAAACTTTGTTTTTAGATTTGAAGGAACTTATTTCCTTTTACCCATCTTTTATCTGCATGCTTCCTTCCAATGTAAGTTTGTTCTTGTGAGGAGTAGGAATAATGATATAAGTAAAAATATCTCTGAGAACGTCCATCAGTCACACTTCAGGGTATTCACATTTGCTGTGCATCTTCTTTGAGCTGGAAAACCCAACAACAGATGCTGTGTCTAATGGCAATCTCCTTATTATTTGCCACCTAGTATTTCAGGAAACCTTCACATAGCAAAATATGACCTGATTCAATAATCAGGCTATCTGGATGCTTATTTTAGCCCATCTATGGAAGGATACTGACTTGCCAGTGACAATAAAGTTTTAAAACTTTGATGCACTTTTTAAAATTTGTTATAGTAAGCCAAACCATTTTCTGGACATAATCTATTGATACAGTTTTGCTGTGTGGAATTCAAAAATTAAAATTTCATGATTTCTATTTGTGATGAATGGGAATCATGACTTATTTTATGGTAAAGTTTAGTAGCTCTCATAGCATTTTTAGAAATGGGCATGAAGTGTTTAATGTAAGAATTATAGCCTCATAAATGTAGGAATGTCTGTGGAAGTGAAGTTTGGAAAGGCTGCAGCCTGTATGTAGGTCAGGGTCACTGATCACCACTGTGGTAAGAGCTAATGCCATGCTCGGCATTAATTAAGAAAACTACATACACTAGTCAGGTAAAGATTACACAAAAAGCCCAGACTTCACCACTGTGCAATATATCCATGCAACAAATCTGAGCATGTACCCCCTAAATCTCTAAGAGAGAGAAAGAAAGGAAGAGAGAAAGAAAGAGAGAAAGCAAAGAAGGAAGGAAGGAAGGAATGAAGGAACGAAGGAAGGAAGGAAGGAAGGAAGGAAGGAAGGAAGGAAGGAAGGAGGGAGGGAGGGAGGGAGGGAGGAAGGAAGGAAGGAAGGAAGGAAGGAAGGAAGGAAGGAAGGAAGGAAGGAAGGAAGGAAGGAAAATTCCCACCTCTGTAATCTTCCATTTCCACTCTGTCTTCATCTCCTGTTCTGATACTTCTCAATGACTTTCAATATCAGCTTGCATATATAGGAAAAAATTGTCAAAATTAGCATGGCAATTATTGAGCTTATTGTATTTTAACAATCTTGAGATATAACCTGCGTATCATAAGATGCACTCATTTAAAGTATACATTTGTCATTTTTTTTATATTCAGAAAGTTGTGCAACCATCGCCACTATCAATTTTAGAACATTTTATCACCTCAAAAAGAAGTTCATACCCATTAGCAAATACTTCCCACCAGCACCACCATTTGATAATATTTAGCACTTCGTGCAAGGTTTAATGACTTTTTCCACACATGCATTATGGTGATGACAGACATATACTTGTTAAAGAAGCATGTATTGACTATCTCCCAAGTGCCAGACAGAACAATTGGTACTGAATATAGAAAAATGAATATAACATTGGATGTTGGGCCTCAAGCAACCTATAAGAAAGTAATCTCATAAGAAATAAAGTTATATATGCCAATAATTCTTAGAAGAATGAGCAATGTATTTTAACAAAAATGTTTTAAATTGATACATAATTGCAAAAGAATACTGGATTAGATTTACCTGGAGTGAGGGAAATACGAAGTTTACATACAGATATTATAAGAAATTATTTATTACTTTTTAATGAAAATATTCATTTAATCTAACATTGACCCATTTGTATTAGGCTTGAATCTGCAGTCTTTAGAGATGTATGGATCCTATTGATCCTGGAAACTTGAGAGATCAAAGATACATTTAAATGAAAGATATTTGAACATCTTCAAAAGTCTCTTTACGGTTCAGATCTAATTTTGACTCTGAAAATATTACCTGGGTTTTTGAAATTATGTCTGGTATCAGCTCACCTAATATGCTCCATTGGGGGCAATTTGAAGATTATTTTTTCTAACTTAACAGTTAAGAATATTAGTTTGTCAGATAGATCTAAAATCAATCCTACCTTTGTCAATTTCTTTTCTTCCTACTCTTTTCTTTTTCTCCTCAAATATTTGAGAGCCTACTGTGTGTCAGTAACTATTTTAGTATGTTGTTAGACAAGCTTCATCAAATCTTTTTATTAGGATAGGTGAGGCCATAAATAAATAAGTCCAATCTAACTGACTTATATGGACATTTTTTTTTTTTGCCTTTTTTTTGTTGTTGTTGTGACAACAATTTTGATTGATAACTTCCTCTCACCTCCTCTGTTCCCCATCATGCCATGACATCAGATGTCCAGGTTCACAGTAAAATTGCCAGCATAGATGATCCAAATTTCCACCACTGGAATATATTTCATATAACAATCATTTTCCCATTCATGTTTTTGACCTTCAACAAATTAATGTGGCAGTATTTTGTTTGGGATGATTTAACATTGCTTGTGCCTGTTACAATATTTTTTCCAGTTCAAAGTTTAGCATTTTGGCCACTGATTATTTGTCAGTATATTTATATGAAGTCATTTTATGGAGTAGATTTTATGATCACCATTACAGAACACTTATTTTGATTTATGTATTTATATTTTAGTTGTGGCTAATGGCTACTGCAGAATGAAACTAATAGGAACATCAATTTCAGGAGAAAGAGTTCCCTATTTATTACGCATGCCAAAACTACGGACAGAGCAATTAAGAAAACATGTACCTGTGGAAGAGAAGGGCTTCTATGACATGTACCATTTTTGTGGTTATTAAAAAATGGGAAAAAGTTTATTCTAAGAGGTCCCAGCCCTACCGGTTGATCACTAAGTCTCTTGATCTACTGTGGCAGGAAACAAAGGCCCATTTTGAGTATCTCAGGTGGAGATCCATGATAGAATGGCAGTTACCTTGTCTTGCAGAGATAGTAAAGCAGCACTGAGATTTGCAAAGATTAAGAAAGCATAAAGACTGGCTGGAAATTCATGGAAAAAGGAACGTGTGGCTAGTTGGCAGAGACGAGTGCAAACTCAGTTGGTTCCCTCAATGGCTACTAAATTGATTGTGTTACCTCAGATTATGTGTTATTATGTTATAATCGTTGTTTTTAACATTGTTTGCCCAGATGAATAATTCAAGAAAAGAGATATTCACTGGAGCCATTCAAAGCCTGACTTCCTTTTTTTCTCTACTTAACTCATGGACTATTGGAGACCAAGATAGCTTCTAGTTTGATATATTTGTTTTTTCCTTGTAAAATATGTTAGTCTGAAATGGAAACATTGGAGATCACCATATTAGAAGCTGCTATCAAGCAAGCTTTCCAGTTATTCTGTTCCCACGAGTCCAACGATAGCCACTCAATAAGCACGTTGAGTGTACATCCTGGCTCTACAGCAGGCAAACTACAAATATTTCATCCTGTCATCCACCCTACAGAGTACATAGTTATTCTCCTCACTTTAAAGATGAAAGCAACTGCAGCTTATTAAACTTAAATACTTTGTCTAAAGTCAGGCAACTAATAATATCCAATTTGAAGTCAGGTCTCACTGTTGAAAACCCTTCACTGTGGCTGCATTTTCCATTGAGTAGATAAATACCACATTCAGATAGGAAGATAATGGGAGCCTAGGTGGTATGATGTTTTCCTTGATGCTGAAGAATGATCTAACAAATTATCTGAAAAAGCAAATTTTTCTAGTACATGCATTTTAGTAATATTTATTTTTTTTTTACTTACGTCATGTCTTCATGAAGAATATTGGGTGCATGAGGGGAAATAGTTAAAATATCAAACTTTTAGATACATTTTATTATCTCTTGGTAGGTACATAATATGCATTCCATGCAAAGACAAATATTAATTTTGATCTCAATCCAATCACTGGTAGTGATGAGAGGAAAGGACCAGAAATTAGTTTGTGATTACATTTTTCCCACCTTTCCCTCAGCATCAGCATTTTAAAAAACAGTAAATCTCTGGCGGAAGTTTATCGGCTGAGCTTACAGTTGTGTGCCCTATTTTTCAACTTTTCATGCATCTGTCACTTTCTAGGTTTTAGCCAAGTTTGCTGAGCATCGGAATCCTCAGTCAACAAAGTGCTAAAATTCATAACTCTGAAAACCCTCTTTTAACCAATAACTAATGCTCTTTAACTCAAGTGGAACTTCAAAACTTAAGAAAATATGAAAGAAATCCTCTATCAGTGAACCAGGCTACTTCTATTTCAATTTGAGGGGAGGATACGAAAGTAATAGAAATATAGATATGAACATCCTGTGCAGTGTATTTTAAGGCTACTGACTGGGGATAATGACAAGTCTTTGAAATAGGTGTCAAAGCATACCAAGTTTTCTTTCAATGTAAGTATTTTCTGCTCCGAATGTAGAATTTATATATTGATAATATAAATATTATTATAAAAATCTTTAGTCAAACAAAATTTAAATTTATAAATTCTTCCATTATTCATTTTTGTGTTTTATTTACTTGATAATTTCTGTCCCTGAAATCCAGGGTAGTTTCGTTTTGTTTTGTTTTCTTTGTTTTTTTTACTGCAAATAATAATACTGCAATTAAGGTGAATCAATTCTGAAAATAATGCTTTAAACAATTTAAGGTTGGTCTTAATTTGTGTATTATTGGCAAATAGTACAGATGATGATATTTCTATTTTTAATTGACTGCATATTTATCTGTTAGTAGGCTGGTTCCCTGCCAAAATCAATAACAATAATTCTGATCTCTTGAAACATTAGCAACGATTTTTGAAATTAATTCAAATTGTATAAGAACAGGTTAATTTTCAGTGAGATAGTTTGTCAATAACTTCTTCCATGAGGTTATGTGCTGTTTTTATTCAATCAGCTATAATGTCTTTATATGTATGTACACACACATATAGTTTGATATTATAATTTTTAATGTAAATTTGCATGACAAAGAAAAAGAAATGCACTGCACTGATAGAAATGTCTTCCTCTAAATAAATTCACTGATGAGTTATACATGTTTTTATTTTAATTACCCATAGAAGCCATTTCTCAATCTAATGACAAAGTATTACATCTAGTTTTTTTTTTTATAGCATCTTTTCTCCCAGGATTTCATTCCATGCAAGAATGGAAAATTGAAAAGGAGTGAGATTGTGGCAAAATAATTGATGTCCCGTTAGGTTTTACCCACGAGAATGCTCCCATAATAGCTTAAATTCCCCTGATTTAGGTCTCACAGTTTAGCTTGTCAATATGTAATTATGATTCCAAAACAAAACAGATTACTTTGCAGTTATGGTGTGGATGCTGTCATGCTGAATAAAAAAGAAGCATTGGCTAGAGGAAGGGAATGTCTCATTAGTACTTTCTTATTTAATGATCTACCAAGGTTAGGACTCTAATTGTGAATGCTATCTTTAACAATCTTAAACAAGATTCCTCTAGAGGCTCGATAATAACTGTAAAGGTTTGAATCTATGACCTCAAATTTGACTGCTGCGATTATGGACATTATAAAAAGAAATATAGGTACAAATAGCTCTGTGTGTGTCTGTGTGTACATGTATAAGGAAACCTCTGTGTTAATATATAGCGCCTAATCACAGAGCTACCAAATTAATTTAAAAGTAGCATTTGGGGATCTATATCTATATCTATCTATCTATCTATCTATCTATATATATCTATATAGTTTGAATTTCTAAAAAAATAAAATTATCAAAGTACTAAAGGATTTATATTTCCATAGTTGGTTTGGGTTTACAAAATGGTTTCTAACCTCATGGTGTCCATAAATGTAAAGGCTACCTGCTTTGGATTGTGGGAGGATTTTGTCTTCACTTTTTTTTTTCTCTGCTGTGATGTTTTGTGATAACTGCTCTTTTTTATTTAGCTTAAAACTAATCCAATGTGTTTAGCTTACATATTTTAATACAATGCCTTTTTGTACTATACCCATATACTTATTGTAGTACTAAAACATATGTATATAATGTAATTAGTATATTTATTGAGCAGCTACTACCTATAAGATTGTATTGAGTATTGGAGATATATAGTTTCTTTTCTCATAGGACTTATCTAGTTAGGAAATCACATACAAATAATTTATACAAACTTTATTAAATTCAATAAAGAAAAATTGCAGGGTATTTTGAGAGTCAATAAAAGAGAAACTCGATATGACTTGATATAACTGGATGGAGATGGTCAGAGAATATCCCTGAGGAAATGACATTTTAGCTAAGACCTAAGGAGGAAAAACTGTTGATGGATGAAGAGGTTACTGTACAGCGAGAACAGGAATTCTGAGGTCTAGTGGGAAGTAAAAGCAAGGCATATTTTAAAAACTAAATGAAGGCAATGTGTTTGGAGTACACTCATTGAAGAGGAAAGTGTTAGACAAGGGAGAGCTCACAGAATCTTACGGACCTTCTAAGGATTTTCAGCATCATTCAAAAAATAGTTGAGAACCACTGACAGATTTTAAGTAAATGCTGAGGGGACTGGATATGTGGATGATTCATGGGAGATAATCAATAAAGACATCCAGATTTCTGATTCAAGCAACTGGGTGGATTACAGTACTATTTACTGAAGTAGGAACCATTAGAGGTATGATAGATACTTGTGAGAAATACAGATGTATATGTCTGTGTCAGGAACAGGGGAGAGCTAGGGTTGAAAATGTAAACGTAAGTATTTTCCAAATAAAAATATCCATCTTCCCGCTAGATCACTCCTTATTTCCTCTTCCAAGGAGATTAGTCACAATGGAATCATTTGGGGATCTAGCAAGGCCAGCTTCTATGAAGCAGTCAAGGGCAGAGGCCACACTGCAATTCAGTGAAGAGTGAGAATGATGGGTTAGAAACTGTGAGGGATATGGCTTTTGCAGGAATCTTGGGTGGAAAGGGAGAACAACAAAGTAGTAGATAGAGACATTGGCTTGAATAAATTATTTCTGAAGATAAACATGCTTTAATATTTTTGAAAGATACATAAGAGACTGGTAGTCTAAAGACAAAAAAGAGACTGCTTTAGCAGTAAAGTATTGAGAAAGCTGGAGAGAATGGGATATGGAAGCCACAAGAAAATTGTAAGTAACACACAATCCATTTTATTAATAAAAGGAGCATATAAAAAGATGTGTTGGTAGCTTGTATATCATCAATTAAAGGTCATTGGCATCTGAAGACTCCTGCTTTCTTTATGTATTAGCAGTGTAAATCATTTGCATGAGGGAGAGAGACTAGTTCAGTAAAGGAATAGAGGAAGAGAAATGAGATTGTGGAAGTAGGGGAGCAGAACAGAGGTTTGAGGAGACAAGTGTCTGTGGAGAGGGTACAACAAATTGACCAGAACACCAACGTAGCTGTTGTTCAGCAATGTTGAGATGCCTCTCAAGGCTGGTGACCACAAATGTGTCATTGAGCCACCATGTTGTTCGGTGTAATTTTCTCCAGCAACAGTTCCAGTTTGGGTATAGGCATATAGAAAACAAAAAACTAAATTTATTGAGAGGTGATGATTTTTTGGCTGATTTTGTCCAGGATAACAAGGACATTTAGGCTATTGACTAGAGGGATTTTATGGTCACACTATAGAATTTTAAAGCTAAAAGTAGGGAAGAAAATGTTGGAAAGGATTGAAAGAGAGGAGGTAAGCAGAGGGAAAAATTAACGACTCAATAAGGTAAAAGAACACAATAGTGTAGTGGTTTAGGGTACCTATGCCCATATGCAAGTAATATTGACTAATAAGTTCCATTACATTTCATTGATTTTGTACCAAAGGAAAAAAAATCAACAGTACTCAACAAAATACCTTTAATTATGTGATTATAACTTGGTAATAATAATTTTACGGATGTAAGTTTGTAAATTCCTTTTCAGTTTATAAGGCATTGCACATAGACTACTCTCAACCTGGCACCTTAACCTGTGCCAGGTACTATGGTAGAGTCTAGAAATAAAAAGATGAACAAGACATGATCCTTTCTCTCAACCAACTTACATAGGGCAATGATGAAATCTATCTATGTAGGTTATACAAAATTACAAAAAGGAGGTGATAGGTGAATTGAATTCTAATGGGAAATTTAGAGAGGTCAATAGATTTACCCAAGTAATAAAAAATAGAGTGAAGAGGCAACTTACAGAATGGAAGGAAATATTTGCAAACTATCCATCCAACAAGGGATTAATAACAAGAATATATGAGGCATTCAAACAGCTCGATAGCAAAAAATCTCCAAATGCAATAAAGATGGGCAAACGATCTGAGTAGACATTTCTCAGAAAAAAGACATATGAATAGCCAAAAAGTATATGAAAAAATGCTCGTCACTAATCACCAGGGAAATACAAATAAAACCACAATAATATTTCATCTCACCCCAGTTAAAATGGCTATTGTCAAATGATAAGTGTTGGAAAGGACGTGGAGGAAAATGAACTCTCATATGCTGGTGGTGGTGATGTAAAATAGTATAGCCATTATGGAAAACAGTATGGAAGCTCCTCAAAAAACTGAAAATAGAAATCCTATGTAATCCAGCAGTCACACTGCTGGGTATATATATCCAAAAGGAAGGAAACTAGTATGTCAAAGAGATATCTGCACTACCATGTTTTTTGCAGCATTTTTCATAATAGCCAAGACATGGAATCGACCTAAGTATATATCAATGGATGAATGAATAAAGAAAATATGGTATATATACACAATGAAATATTATTCAGCCAGAAAAAGGAATGGAATGTTGTTTGCAGCAACATGGATGAGCCTGGAGCTAATTATGTTAAGTGAAATAAGCCAGGCACAGAAACACAAATATTGCATGTTCTCACTTACATATGACAGCTAAAAAAAAATTGATGTCATGGACGTAGAAAGTAGAATGATGGTTATCAGAGGCTAGGTGGTAAGGGAGAGGATGAAGAGAGATTAGTTAATGGGTACAAAAATAGAGTTAGAAAAAAGGAGTAAGTTCTAGTTTTTGATAGTGTGGTAGGGTGACTATAGTTAACAATAATTTGTTATATATTTCAAAATAGCTAGAAGATTTGGAATGTGCCCAACACAAAGAAATGATCAATGTTTGAGGTGATGGATATCCCAATTACTCTAATTTTATCTTTTTTAAAAAATGGTTACATGGTCAAAGTCAAAAGCTGAAGTAGCATTTAAGTCTTCTGAATCTAAATTCTATTTATTTGGGTTTTTTTTTTTCAGTTTTAGCATACTGTCTGCAAAAGCACATATGTCATAGAGCAACAACATCAAATTGTAAATTTTTGTATATAATCAAATAGTCACATTAATTCAGGCATACACAGTGACATATTTGCATCTAAGACCCAACTAAGATAACCAGAAATACAGTGTTGGATTGGGAGACTAGAAAAAAAAATGCTATTTTTATGCCCAAGCATTTGACTATTTTATGACCTCAGAAGAGTTATTTACCCATTCACTATTGAGTTTCTCATTTGTAATTGCATGTACAATAGACTTATTAGTCTATCTCACAAGCTTTTTATGCAAAATGGCTAATAAGAATAATTACATAAAAATGGCAGTCTTTTAGCAGTTGAACTATCAAGTGATAATGAGGATGGTAGCCTGGATTACAAGTGATTTGTAAGGCAGAAGAAAATAATTATCTCTCATGGCAAAAGAGTAAGGAAAAAAAAAAGAACATAAATGCCATTTAGTTGCTAATTTTAGACTAAACAGAGCTTGTTAAGTCTTTGATAATGCCCTTATATTTTGCCATAACATTAAATCTATAGCTATTATAATCTTCCATATACAGTTAGGTGAGCAAATCATAGGTCTACAAATACCAAAGGGTCAATGTTTTCAAATTACATGTATTTGTTATTCATAAAGAGGCTTCCAAATGCAATGTAATATTGTTTGAGATAAGTTGTAAAAATTTACAGCAGATGCCTGGGAAGACCAGAATTAGATCAGAGTATCTGATATAATAAGTGAGTATGCTATTTGTGTAGGGTCACTTACCATATCACGGTGAATATTCTCTCACAGGAAACAATGAAAATTTTATTAGGCCTCATCTAATATACTTGGACCAAGCAAAAGTTCTGTTACTTTGAATCGGTGTGATAAGATTTTATATCTTTTATACCTGAAAATAGCAGGATGAATGTTCAAAAGGCTAATTCTAATATTAAAAATGACGTATTTCCTTTAGTGAATAGTTCATTAATAGATATTTATACATTCTGGTCGGTTTCACCTTCCCTCTTGTTTAGATATACATTGTTAAATCATATAAATAATGAAATTTATAAAACATATACTAGACATTAATTTTCCTCAGATTTTGAGAGCTATTTATTTTAACGTGTCCTCTAATTGACAAACAAAAAAGTGTATTTTTTAATGTGTCTTGCAAAGGTAACTGTCATAAATGGATTTTTCAATTGTCTTCAACCTCTACAATTCTGTATTCGAAATCCATTACCTGAATCTAAACACTTTGTGAAGCTAACAATTTTCCTTTCCTTTTCTAAAATCTCATTTTCCTTAGTTTTTGTTCATCATAAATCTTCTTCTCTAACCAATTTTCAATTGAAATGTTAATAGAGATAATTGAAGATTCACATGTAGTTGTAAGAAATAACACAGAGAGGTCCCTAGGCCACTTTGCCAGTTTACACAATGGTAACATTTTACAAAACTGTAGTATGATATCACAACTAAGATATTGAAATTGATACAATCTGCCTATCTTATTCAGATTTCATCAGTTTTACTGATGCTCATTTGTGTGGGTGTGTTGTATATTTGGTTTTATACAATTTTATCTCCTGTGTAGGTTCATGTATACACCACAATGGCCAGGATACTAAACAGTTCCAACAACATAAAAATCTCTCATGTTTTTTAATAACCACACACATCTGCTTCCCACCACCCTCTCCATTACCTACCCCATCCCTAACCCTTGAGAATCACTAATATGTCCTCCATTTCTTAAATTGTGTCATTTCAAAAATGTTATATCGTGACATCATATAGTAGTTAATCTTGGATATTGGCTTTTTTCATTCAGTATAATTACCTGGAGATTTTTCCAAGTGATTTCATGTATCAATAGTTCATTCCTTTTTATTGCCGAGTTGTATTCCATGGTAATATCAGTTTATTGAATCATTCACTCATGGAAGGATGTCTGGACTCTTTCCAGTTTCTGTCTATTCAGAATAAAGCTGCTATTGAATATTGGTATAACTTTTTGTGTAAACAAAACTTTCTGTTTCTGTAGCATATGTAACCAGGAATACAATTGCTGGATCATATGGCCATTGCAGGTTTAATTTTGTAGGCTATGAAATGAACTAGTTTCCAGAGAGGCTGTACTATTTTACATTCCCTCTATAATATGACTGATCTAGTGTTTTGTGTTTTCATCAATTAATATGTGGTCATCCCGTGTCTTATCTGATAAACTTATAAATGTTCTAAATATTCTTTGTAAATAGAAACAACCCCATCCAATAAATAATCAAAATTGTCATGAGTGATTATTTGACTATACAACTTTTCAAGTTGGAATAGATTCTGTGATAACCTTAAATATTATATTGAGTAAAAATGACATACAATGACACTTAAAAATATCCATGAAATATCTTTAAGTGGAAAAAGCTTATATAATTATATGTATTATATGTAATACATAGATAAAAAAGCAACAGTACATTAATTAAAGTTAGTTTTAAGTACTGGCATTGTATGTACAATTATAATTTATTTTTATCTGCTTTTCTAATTTTTCTAAAATGATACTTTACAAAAAAGGCAATAGAAACTCCAAGTATTCCAATATTCCATGCTGCATATTGTTTGCATATCAAAGACCTGTCTCTCCTACATCTAACCAATGTGCAGAAGCTCTCTCCTTTGCAGAACTTTCATTAATTTTCATCTTCTCAATCCAAAAGGGGTCCCTCCTTTCCTTTGGAACGTTGCTCAAGTTGCACCTATATTTTTTATTAATACAATTTGCTTTTTCCCTCTTTGACTTCCACTGAATATTAAAGGGACATTTGAATTACTCCTGTCCCCTCTTTCCAATATACTTCATTTCTTTACAAACCATGTTATGTGAGTATGTCTGTGTGTGCATGTTTTTAAATTTCTCCAGGTTTTATTGTGTATTATCTTAGTGCATTTGGGCTGCCGTGGGCGGTGGGGGCACAGAACACAGGCTCGATGACTTAAACAACAGAAATGTATTTTATGTATTTTCTCGCGGTTTTGGGGTCTAGGAAGTCTATGATCATGGTGCCAGGTAATTGGGTTCCCAGCGAGGGCCCTCTTCCTGGCTTGCACATGGCTGTCTCCTTCCTGTGTCTTCACATGGTGGAGAGAAAGAGCTCTGGTGTCTCTTCCTCTTCTTAGAAGAGGAACCAACCCCATGAGATTAGGGTCCCACCTTTATGATCTCAGTTAGCTTCTATCACCTCTCATAAGCCTATCTCTAAGTAGAGGAGCAGTGGGGGTTAGGCTTTCAAACTATGAATTTTGTGAGGCACAAACACATATTCAGTCCATAACATGCTCAATTACACGCAATAGGTATATTTATTAAGAATTCTTTAGGCTTAGAATGCAAACCAGTGGATGTAGAATATCAATCAGAAAAATGTGCATTTTAACAAAAATGTGGTTCTAAATTAGGCTAGAATGGATGTAATTGTAGTGGCTTACATAATAAGAATTAAATTTTACATCAGAAACCTTATAAGCACTAGAATTTTTCTGTGTTCATGAGGATAGTTACTTACCCCTTGCATAATTTGATAGTAAAAAAGTAAAATCATGATTGTAATGTCAATTAAATTTTGTTTGTACTTTAGAATGGCACTTCTGACAGTTTTAAAGAAAACTTTCTGTTGTGTTGTTGATACTGTTGGTAAATTGTGTTTCACTAAATGTTGATGTAAACATGTCTTCTTGGCCCATTATGCAAAAGAAAGCAATACATGCCCTTAAGAGGTCTCTGCATTTCTGTTAGGATCATGAATTTGCATTGTAATATCATTTGCTGAGATTAAGATTATTGATGTATTAGCAGAAAAATGGGTTAGATTCATCAGTGTTGTAAAAATGAAACACATCGAAATAATAATTGAAGGTCTGTCAGAGATTGACATTCTGGTGTAACGGATGAGAAGGGAGAAATAGGAAAAGTATCAGGGGAAATGAGAGTCGATTTAAAAAAAAAACAATGTAAAACAACCCTTTGAAAATACTATACCCACACCATATGTTTTTAATTCAAATCTAGTCTGGTACTGTCATATATGCAACCTCCTCCTCCCTAACTAGAAAATGAACTCCTTGAGGAAAAAACAGATATGTAGAGTCCTTCATATCCCATGTGACACCCAGCATGGGAATCTTCACTGAAAAATACTCAATATGCCTTGTGAACGGTATTGACTTAAACTGAACAGCACTGAATTCAATAAGACTTTCCCCCTAGGATTTGCTGAAGTTCTAGCAAGCAATTGAATTTTAAGGATTTTTTTAAACATAAAAATGGAGAATTATCTCCTCCATATTTTCTTTCATTCATATACTATTTTTATTTTACCTATATTTTCCACATGATCCTAGTGGATTTCTTTTGATTTTTATCATCCCTTCTTCAGCTTACTAATTACACTATGCCTGTATGACTATGACATGTCAAAATAGGTTCTATTAACATTTAAAACACTATGCTTAAATCCTGGCACATAATTAAATGAATGCATCAAAAATTTGAGCATGATTTTTTACAAGATGCTGTCTTACAAAATTATAACTAGATGTTAAAATTATGACCTAATTGACCATCTAGACTGGCCCTTAATTTGGTTTCAAAGATGTAAAAGACAGTTTTACTTCAGAACGACTAATAACAGGCTGAATCGTTTTGACATATCAACTATTAAGTCCCTGACAGGCAATGTTACTGTTAGTAAAAGAAATGCATGTAAAATATACGGTGATTTTGATATAGTCATTTTATTTTTTTTGTTTGAATTTTGTGTTATAAACTCTCTTACCTTTTCACTGTCTAGTTTTATGAGAAGAAAGGGAGAAGCAATCTACTCAGACTTTATTGCTATTTCTTTATTAGGCAAGGCAGATATGTACAGAAAACAAAAACATCTAAGGGCAAATTGCTTCTTCATATGGAGGTAAAATTGGATTAACATCCTTGGCCATCCTGTGGAAATTGAAAGCTCTACCTATATTTTATGGATATTTACAGCGAGCTTGCATTCTTATGGCTGGTCTGCTTTCAGAAGTTTGCATCTTTATCCTGCAGTCTACTGATCCAAAGTGAAGCAACATTAGTTCTTTGTTCTATAAAAATAAACACACTCCTACAAAGTATTTTTCAATGTGGTCGACCATTAAAAAATTGTTCTAGAGTGGTGGAAAATCTGAATAGTACATCAAAAATCAAATAACAGCCAATCCTTCACAATCCTTCCTTCTCTGCTATCCTTATTTTCTCTGACCCCCATCTTCCTTGAGCAAAACAACAAACACAAAACCAAGAATTTCTTATCCTAGGGTAGGGTAGGGCTTATCTATTTTTGCTTAGTCTCTTCCCATCACTTTTTAAAATCCTAGCTTCTCTCCCAAGCAGTTTTGTTTCCATTAGACAAAACACAAGACCAGAAGTTCAAAAAATGAATAGATCAATCTGGACAGTATAGTGAGACCCTGTCTCTGCAAAAAAATTTTTAAAAAAAGAAGATTAGCTGGGCATGGTGGCATACACCTATAGTCCCAGCTACTCAGGAGGCTGAGGTGGAAAGATCACTTGAGTCTAGGAGTTCAAGCCTGCAGTGAGCTATTTTCATGCCACTGAACTCCAGCCTGAGTAACAGAGTAACACCCTGTCTCTAAAAAAAAAAAAAAAAAAAATAGCATGGCTTCGTATTTTTATTCTCATAGACCAATGTCCAATGTATTAGAAGGAACTTATATAAATATAGAGGAATATATGTGACTATCTGTATATTTTCTTAAAGAACATGACTCTGACCATAAGGTTTTATTAATAAGATGTGTGTTCTTTCAGGAAATAGCATTTTTAGCACAAAAAATGTCTTGTGATTGAGTATGTAAATGCTGAATGATGGAATTGCCTGAAGATGAGATCACTAACTGCATGAGAGGTATACAGCAGAGTGTGAAATCTAAGATTGAGATAAATTTCAAGCCTTCGCTATAGTAGTATTAACAGCTGCTCTGTCAAAATCTGCCTTTCTCTCTGCTTTCTGTGAACCCACCACTGAGAAAGTTCATTCCAGGAATTGGTTTCACTGCGCTTCCTAGTCTTTTCATACAGCTCTTCTTTATCATACCCTGTGAATCCTGAGGGTGCATCATTCATTAAAATGAAAGAACAATGTTTATCACAAAACTAGATGATTATTCTTTTGCACTTAAGTTTTTATCACCATTTATTTATTTGCATGGTGTTATGTTCTTGGTGTAAAAGTGAAAACATTGTACATAAGCAGTAGGAACAGTGTTAGGTTAAAATTTCAAGACAAATTTACCAACAAAAATGATTTATATAGCAATTTAGCACCCATCAAATATGAATGAGTGTATGGTATGAAGAAAGTACATTTATTGTTCTGAAACAGTTAAAGAATACGTACAAATTTTACGATATCATACTATATTTGCAGAGCTTCCTAAGGGAAGCATATTCTCCACATGATGTCTATCAAAGAGAAAAGAGGTTACATCTACGTGCATAAGTATAACTCTTCCATTGATTTACGGACAAAAAAAATCCTGAGGGTATCAAAAATAAAAAGAAATCCTACATTATGTGCATGGCATGTATGAGCGAACTTAATTTTGTATTTGCATTTGTGAGATAGATAAAAGTTGTAGAAAAAATCACTTTGGGAGATAACTCTCTATTGACTATGCGTCAGGAAAAAAGTTAAATGTGTTAGAATTTCAGCAACTGGATGGAATATTTTATGACTAATGTACTAACTTTAGAGAGGAAAATTCAAATAACCAGAAGAAGTGGGGGGGGAAGCATAGAACTCCCTGTTTTAAAATGGCCCTTTTCAGATGGGTTTTGATGTTAGACAGTCAACGATATCACATGTAGTAACCCTCCCATTTCTCCTTCGTCAGTCTTCCTGCTGTATTTTAAAAAAACATGTTTAAAATCTTTGCTAAGCCATTGATAAGAGAGTCTCAAAACTTTCCATAAAAAATATTGAAATAATAAACTCTGTATTATTGTCAATAACAAAGCCCTTTCTTTTCTCCCACAAAGGCGTCTTAAGTTTGGACCATGTGCCAAACATGTTTTAGTCCCTGGGGATGGGTAATGATAGACAATGTTTTTCACAAAGGGCAGTAAGGGAGGTAGAACTAATACATTTTAGTGATAAGAGAGGGTGGAACTAACACATTTTTAAAAGCTATGTAAATAACAGCAATATTTCAGTTGCAAAAAGTGCCCTGATAAAAATAAAACTGGGTAATGTCATCAAAAAAAGGGGGAAAGGTGATAATAAGCTGCTAATCGAGAATGGCTAAATAAGGAACCACTCGGAGGTAACAGGTAAGCCAAAACTTAAAAACAGAAAGACGTCAGGGGTGGGAGAATGGTTCTGGCAAAGAGGATTCCCAGATGGGGCTGTATGAATGACTTGAAAATTGAATGGGACTGACTCATGAAGAAAATCAGGAAGACCGCTGGGGGTGGGCATGGTACGTGAGAGCCAGCATGCTAAGTGAGGAGAATGAAGGACTGTGGTCAGATCATGCAGCACCTTGTTCTGAAAAGGAGTTCAGGTTTTATTTTAAGCACAAGGAGAAGCCATTGTGAGGTTTAAAGCAGGGGAAATATAAGCTCTCATTTATAATTTTGATGGATCACTCTGGCTAGAGTGTAGAGAATGGATTTTTCTGAAGGCCAGAGTAGAAGTGGGGGGAACAGTTTACAATATGCGGCAGCTGCCCAGGCAGGAGATGGTGGTTTTGACTAAAGGAACAGGAGTCAAGAAATAGAGCTTAAGTGGATTTGCAGGATCTATTTTGGAGGCAGCACCAATAGGACTTGCTGAAAGATTGAATTTGTCCGTGGGCAGCAAAAAGGAAGAGGAATCAAATCAACTCCTAGGTTTTTGACCTCACAACTTGGTAGACTGCGATGCTGTTAAGAGAATTAGGAAAAGGAAACAGGACAAGGACAAGTTTACACAGGGATTGGTGGGAAGAATCAATAAAAGTTCTATTTTGGATAAGAACAGTTGGAGGAACATGTAAGACATCAAAGTCAAGATGAGATGTCAGTCTCTGATACCTAAATCATAAGGCTGAATGGTGCCCAGCAAAACCCAGGACTGTTAAATAAACTTCACAAAAGTCAACAAACTTGAATTAAAAAAAAAAAAAAAGCATTTAGAGAACATGTAAAACTGACTTTTGCTTAGGGGATTACTATATATGATGTATATAAGCACAAGTATGTGCAGCATGTAAACTTTAGATGCACAAATATACATACACAAATAGCCCAATTTTAATAAGAATAAGGAGTGTAAACATAAACTGCCATTTTTGTTTTATTCTTTCTCACATGGGATGGTTCTATGAGTCCTGTGACTCAGTTTCACAACTCTCCATCTACTTACTCAGGGGAGACAGCTTTGCTGTGACCACTCATGCATTTAGTACATCTGCTTTACTGAGATCTATTTGTATCTAAAACTAGGAGCTCTTTAAAGGTTTAATGATGTGTAAAACACAGCAGCCTACATGCTGGGCTTAGAAAAAATATAACAGGGATGATGATGTCATCAGTGATAACAGATTTACATTTTATCATGAGTTTGAATATTACTTTTTTTTTCCTTTTAAATACGTTTGTATGCTTAATTAGTGCTTCATATGATTTCCAGAATTCCTGTACAATTTCTGACTGCTGGACTGATGTCGAATCACTTTCCTGTAGGTAGGGTGGAGAAGTGACTGAGCAGTGGTAGAACTACTAGTATTTAGGCAAACTAGAAGTTAGATAAGGTGGCCTTAAATCAAATAACGTATTTTAAAATATGGCTCTGGGGGCAAAGGTGTGTTGAGTTAAATCTTCCTTTCAACTCTTCAATCCAAGAGCATCTTTCAGCTGATTTTATTAGCTGGTCATTTATTTGAATTCACATAATTACTTACTGTGACAGCCAGAGCTGAGAGTTTCATCATTCACTGGGTGATCAGGCTGTGCTGGCAAGGTTAAAAGGCAGATAAATGTCGCCTAAGAAAGAGACCAGTGCATGATTCGAGGTTGCAAGACAGAAAACACACATGCCAGGCTCAAGTCATACAGTGTCTCCTCACAGCAAGAGAGGAGAGAAAGTGCACAAGATCCTGCTCCTTGCATTGTCTGGTTCCTCAGGGTCAGGAGAGCCACCGCACAGCAGTGCTATGTGGTGTTGTAGCTGCTCACACCCCACTTTATGTTGCAATAGAAGGACCCCTCCCCCTGTCCATGAGGTTTGAAATACAGAAAGCCAGGGGCGTATCTGAGGGCCATTGATACATGAGCTTAAACAGAACAAAGGAGTACACAGAGTCTAAAACAGGAACAGATATCCCCATACAAGGCAAGAAGGCTTGTTATGTGTCTGTAAGAAAGTGTTCCAGATTAAAGGCCCATTCTTATGTGGTCCAGTGGAGTCCAATGCCCAAGACTGCATGCATGAGACTGCCTTGCCCAGCACTGAGAAACCACAATTATTTTGAGACTCTATAAACTTGATAGTTCCGATTGTTAATTTCTGTTCCTCTCCTATGTGTTCAAATATGATGCTCCTTAGCTAGTGCATGTTAAAGTAACTGAAAATGTGGTATGGTGAAGTGAGAAAAGAATGGGCTGTGCATCATGTTAACCTCCATTTGAATCCTGACCCACCTTATAAAGTTACTTGTTATCAGATGATTCCTCAACTTCTTTGAAGTCCAGTTGCATGATATTAAAGTGCAGATCATGTCTTCTTCCAGAGATGTGTGGGATGACATAAGACCACATATAGGTAAATTCTCATCATAGAGCGAGCACACGGTGTCCTCGAATACGATATCGAAGGCACATTTGCCTAATTTGTGAACGAAGCATCGGAGCTAAGGGGTTCAGGAAATATCGCCAAGATTATCAGGTGCCGCGAAAGTGAACATACTAATAGTTTTGGCAGAATGTAAGTTAGTCACTAGAAGGGTTAGATGTTTTACTCTTTACTCTCTTGACAATTTTCGTCTGGTTATTACTGAAGGTTAATCTTGCTAACAGAAGTAACAGATTTGAAAGTCAGTCCAGAAGACAGACTGAACGGAAAGTTTCCACTCCTACCCTTTTAGTGATTGCCACTGACCTCGCTTATCAAGTCTTCAAAACTCTGTCAGCTCTGTCGCTGCGGCACAGATTAAGAGCTCTCCGCCACCGCCAGGTAATTATGTCTCCCTCCATTGACAACGCCTTCCATTTGGTTTACAGAATTTTAGTTCCCTTAATTACGACTAAAAACAATCTTAGGAACAACCTAAAGAATAAGCCATTTCAACCTCTGCCCTAAGGAGTCTTGAGAACCAAATTTTAGCTCCTGCCTCACTGCATCCCGAGTGGTCTGAAGGGAATCCAGCATTTTCCAGACTAAGCCGATACCTCGCATCACTGAGTCCTTTTACTGCTAGTGCCTGCCCTCTCTGCTTGAGGCGCTGACTTCGCCAGTTGCTCTAGAGGAACTGACTGTGTACTAGGGCACTCTCTGAAAGTTTCAGGGAAGGAAGAAAGGTTTTTTTTTGTCTGTTTTTTTTTTTTTTTTTCTTTTCCCTCTCTGTGCCAAAGTAGGCTTTGGGGTTATTTTCTTCCTCAGCAACTCTTTAACTCTCCCCTTGTGAAATATCTTTCTGTGTACTTTGCAGAGAATGGAATCTCACCAGAGGCCTTCTGAAATGACTTCAGAAAAGCCTACATAGGAGTCAAGTGCAGTATTATGTCTCTTCCACCCCCTTACAGGCCAGCTGCAGAACTCTTGACCTCTCTCTTGACTATGCTAAAATTTTCGTGTCGTAAAAGGCTTTTTCGTAAATATAATTTGTGTAACAGTTTGTAAAATGATTCCTGAAAACAGTCCATTGGATTAAATGAGCTTTCTTTCAATGTAATAATGGTAATTTAGTAGTAAAAGTGAAAGCAATAGTGGCATATCTGGCTTATTATCGTTCACTTCTATTCTTTGCCCATAAATTGATCATACTTCTTACGTTGACCTTTGCATACGGTTCTACCATAGTCTTCATGCGTACTCATTATATACCTTTATATTTGTCCTATTAGCAACAATCTCTCCTTCAGATAATTCGTTGTATCCTTAACTTTACGTCAAACAGAACTCTATAAACATATAAACATTTATCATATTATAACGGGCTAGGGTTTTTTTCCTTTAAATTTTCTCTTTGCTTTTAAAAATGCTTACTAAATTTATAGGGAAAGTCTGTCATACCTAGTCCAGAGGACAATGCTGGTTTCCGTTACAGGAAAAACAATATAAATCATTGCATAATCATGTACATGATGATTTCTATATTTATAAGCAAATAAGCATATGTTTCTCTGAAGTTTTCTAATTATCAGTAAAAGAAATGTTCTCAATAAAAAATAATTACACAACGTAAATTTCTAAAATAGACTACACTTATTAGTATATTTTAAAAATCTCTGTGGTTATATTATTTTTACTTATCATTTTTATATTTAAAATTTTGCAATGTCTCCTGTTTGGATTAACCAAGGAAATTCTTCTTAACTTCTAACCAAATCTTTCTGATATATCATAATCAGCTGCAGTTTCAAAATAATTATGTCAGTAAGTTTTTTGCATGGTCTATGCACAACTGAAAATACATTCATTTTTTATGTTTGCTGGGAGATTTTTCCACCCTTATATTCTTCTCTAATCTATTTGAACTTGAAAGGGTAGACTACTTCCTCAGCATTTTTTTGGGTGTCTCTCTTCTATAATCTTATTGATGGGCTCTTTTGTAATTTGTAGAGCAAAATTAAAATCGACCTGTAATCTGTTAAAAAGGTGCTAAGCACTCACATCAACCATTAGCTCTGATAACTCCTTTATCTTTGTGAAGAAGGAAAGGCTTTTAAGTATTGATTTTAAATAACAAAACATAGCTGCCAATCTAGTTTTACCTGGCACATGCTTAAGTTCATGGGTTTTGTTCTACCTACTTCTTCACTGCCCTTTTGGTTATGAAAAAATACATTCTTTTGTCTCAAGAAAGCATTGTAGACATGTTTTTATTTCTACCAATCAGCTATAGTCTGAGTATTTGCCACAATATAGTTCTAAGTAAAACAATGTGAAAAACAGTGGAATTGGAATGTTCCTAACACAAAAAAATGATAAATGCCTGAGGTGATGGGTACCCTAATTACCCTCATTTGATTAATTCACATCATAGGCCTGTATCAAAACATCACATGTACTCTATAAAGATGTACAACTATTATGTACCCATAATAATCAAAAATAAAAAATTAAAACAATAATAATTTAGGATTTTATTCTCAGTTTTTCTTTTAAAATTTTATGATTGAATTAAGTAGTTCGGGTAAGCACGATAGAAATAATTTACTAGTGAAACTTGGTCAGCGTATTATAATGCCATTTACAACATATAAACTATTGGTTATTTATCATGAGAGAGAGAGAATAACCTTCACCAAAATAACTCTATTTGTTTTTCTATATTTACCAACTATTTTGTCAGAGAGGTCATCTGATTAATTTTGGCCAATGGAGTATAATATATATTGCCATGCTAATAAAAATCCCAATTCTTCAGTTTCTCTTTATTTAGCTGAAATGATCTAGGAGACTGTATGTTCCTGATGGAACAGCTACATGAGAATGCAGTATCGGTTACTCCCTGAGTAACTGTGTGAAGAAACACTTACCTGTGAAGGTCATGTAAAATTAATGAGAGATAAGCTTTTCTTTATATTACACCAATAGAATTTCAGGGTTAATTTATTATCACATGAAACCCTAGCCTTTCCTGGATAATATTGTTTTAGACTAACTCATGTGTAGAAATGATATCATCACCTACATTGGTATATTCTATGAAAATCCACTGCAAAGCTTTCATAAATTATATTCTCTATGTTGAATAGGGGGCTACTTAACATTCCATTCAGCCCCTCATATGTCAAGGATTAGAGTGAGTGAAAACCTAGAATACAGTGAAATCCTTCCTTTGCAGAAAGAATTGTGCTTGCTATTATAATTCATCTTACCAAAGAAAATTCAAAGTCAGAGTATCTTTAGAGTTTGTAAAGACATTACAGGCCAATTCCTCCAAGATGACAGTTTTTAACTCATTCATAAATACTACTAGATTATTTTTATGTTACTTTCTAGGGTTCAGTTGTCATATACCTTCAAAAGAATTTAAAAACATGACTTGTTTTCATTGAATTATATGTAATTTCCACCTAATTATCTTAGTCTCAAGTTTTATATTAAAAAACTCTTTGAAATCTACTAAGGATTATTTATGTTTTATTGTATTTTACTAGAAAAGATTCTCATAATTCATATACAATGTATATAAAGCTTTTAATTTTATCACCTTAATTATCTAAAAATTTAATTCTGATTTTAAAGTCTGAAATGTTTAACTACCACTGAAGAAAAGATTGAATTCCTGCCATTTTTGAAATATTGTTGTGTATTCTATATATGGAAATGGAAGCTCCCTATATTATTCCTTTGAAAAAAATCCACCCAAAAGTAAACCACCTATTTACAAACAGAGAAATAGATTTTAAACCTTAATACTTGACTAGCAAAGTATTTTCTTGTAGCCAGTTTTTCCTAGTACCTATATCTTACACTCACAATCTAAGGGAAACAAATAAACATATAAACAAACAAACAAAGTAAGCATATGTAAAATTTTTAGTAACCATTATCTACAATTTTTAAAAGTGTCATGGGACCGTATCTATTGTTAATTAAATTGCTTTTGTAGCAGACTGAATAAATTTTGAATGGATTTTTCATTGCATTCAAAGCTTAGTAATGGTAACTTATGCTGCAGATAAGAATCTGAAATTAATTTCATTCAACTTATGTATTGTTTTAGATAACATGGGGTAAGGAAACGAATATGTCACAGGCCCTGACCCAAATGATCTACCAGTTTTAATGGCGAATATCAATGTGAAAATGACAAATTTTAATATAAGTTGATTATAATAGTATGACAAATTGAGAACTTTAGCATACAAATAAAACTTCAAATACTTTCAGGAAGAGAAATTAAAACAAATTATGTAAACTGAAGTAGATAAGTAACAGTGGAAAGAAAGAATAAAAAATATATTTTGCAGTTTTTTTTTTTCTGAGTTTGGCCACCACGGATGATAAAAGGAAGACGGACATATAAAATTGCTACCTAGGTTTCCAGCATAAATGACTCAGTAGTTCCATTAATTATACTAGATAATCTATAAAAATAAACATAAAACACTGGAGAGACAGTGGTTTGTTTCTGTGAAATTTCTCTTTTATTTCCAGTGAACTATATGGCATATCACAAAATTGAAATACAAGAAGCATTTTTAAATGGACACACAAAACTGTTTTATTTTGTATATTATATTCATCATGTTTTTCTAAGGTCATCACTTAATTTAAAGCTGTTATTCACCTTTAATTTGTTAATACGTTGTTTTTTTTCCAAATTGTTTAATAAATCTTTAGTAAGTCTTCCTTTCAGAAGTTCTGGATTTTCTTAATGCTGTCTCTTTGCTAAAAATGACATCCTACACCCATTCAATAAAATCTCCCACCAAAGCAATTTATCTATAAGCTAACAAAAACATCTAACATCATATTGATTTGTCAGAGTTTACTTTTTGATATAAAGTACATCTATTATAATTATTTATTGTAATTCAAAATAAATATTTCATAGTATATTTATATACCTAGCTATCCATTTTAATATATATATATATATGCCCTTATTCAGTAAAATTTTGAGGCAGATTAGAAGTATACTCTTGCCTTAATCCATTGAAAAATTATTGTTTTCAAAACTCCCTTCTCAGACAAGATCTTATTTCACCTTCAGTTGCTGAAAATGTTCTTACTTTAAAGTTGCAACAGTAAATACATTATAAATATCAAAACTAAAGTTATGGCTATATATATATATATATATAATTACTAGGAAATAAATGTGTGACTTTTTAACAACTTACTTTGAAGAGTTAAACAATATTATTTAGGTGGTTAGAAAAAATAATTACTATTGATTAGCAATTGGCTCAGCTTCTCTAGAAGGGTTCCTAAGGTCCTAAAGTATAGAAGAGAGTGTTATAAACAACATTTTGTTCTCCCCAGTCTATCCTGGACTAACCATTTCTTTGTTTGAAATGTTCTATTGACATAGCTGATGTATCTCAGAGGCTTTGATATAAAGAACAATTTAGAACTGAAGACCATTTTTAACATTTAGAAAAGAAAATGCCCAGAAACTCTCCCCAAAGTGATAAAGAATGGAATGGAAATTATAGCACCTATCAATTATTACTTGTTATATATAAAATGACTTTGTGAGACTAAGATTAAATAGTTTTTCTGGATTTATGTGATTATAATATAAAAAGAAATGGCTCAAAAATGTATAAAAGTGGGGACCCTGGCAAGTTGCAGAGAAAATAAAATGCCCATATTATGTGTGTGATTTAAAGCAAAATTATTTGTGTAAGCCCTGACATTCATTCAAATCACATTTCTATTGAGAGTCAGGTGTTTTTTTCCCCATGAATACCATCTCGACACAAATAATAACCAATTCTTCAATTTCCACAGAAGTATTCTCTCTCTTTTTGGGCACTTTTGCCCTGACTGAAGTAGTCAATAAAGCCACTTTACAAAACAACTTTTCATGCTACATTTTATTACACATGATATACATATTTGAGTCACAGACCTCAATCGGAATTTTATATTAATCTGTCTAACTTATCTGATAGTTTACTTTACTTTAAGAATAAACATTAATTCAGGAAGTCTATAATACAAAAGTATTTAGTGAATTTTAACTATACACTAGGTTACAAGTTAGTTGTTGGGGATGCAAGAATGTACAAGGAACATTCTGTGGGTACCTTCTTGAGCTTTCTTCCAAATTAGTTCAGTGATTTCATCTTGGAAATGGACAATCTTTTTGACCAGTACAATTCCCTATCTTTCTTCTTTTAGCTAGTACAAATTATTTAATCTCTGGACCAATCATCCGCATATCAAACACATTATGTTGATTTTCATACATATAATTTTCCTCAAAAGATACAATCAATATTCTATTAATTTCAGTATGTCCAGTGCCTGACACGTAGTAGGTTCTAAGGATATGTTCATAGAACTGAACTGGAAACAAGGATGGCTAACTCAACAACACAAGGGGAATTGGGACAGGCATCGGCTTTTGCATTGGACTCAGTAAACAGGTCAGGGGTTACTGGCATTATGCCCAACTGTTACCTGAGATGGAGTAACACCATCCAAATTCCAAATTTTGGTCTTTTACTAGGCTATCTGTGCAAGACTGCTAAGCAAAGTATCACAAGAATGGAAAAACAAGCACCGCATGTTCACCATCAAATTGGTATTAACTGACTTAACTGACCAACACTTAAGTGCACACATAGTAGTAACAATCATCGGATGTCTGGCAGTTGTGGGAGGGAGGGGATGGGTATATTCACACCTAATGGGTACAGTGTGCACCATCTGGGGGAAGGACACGCTTGAAGCTCTGACTCGGTGGAGCAAAGGCAATGTACGTAACCTAAACATTTGTACCCCATAATATGCTGAAATAAAAAAAAAGTAAAATTTCAGGGTGCTCAAAGAAAAAGGGTTGCCCTAGCAATATAGAATGGAGATAGAAGGTAAATATTCAGGCTGGCAAATCTTGAGCCTAGGAGACCACAGGAAAATAGATCAGAAGGAAACTGAGTGTGAAACTCATCAAAGAACTACACACCAAAGTGGTGTAGGCTGAGATGGGGGAATAATTTAGAATCTAGGAATCAATATCAGAAAAGTTCAACCAAAATTAGATGTTTGGAGTGCTATGGTTACTTTTGAGCCTCACTGTGTTGCCATGGTCTGTGTAAGAGCAGAGATCAGGGTGAATATCTATCTGCCTTAGACCAGCCTGGGATGGAAAGTGGGTAGGACCAAACAGGGAACCAGTGGGCTCACCTTTGGTGGATTGGAGAGAGAACTTCATGGGGGACTGACAACTATAAGGAAATTAACATTAATATTCTAGTATTCACCCTTAATATTCACCCATTAATATTCTAATATTCACCCTTCTCATAAATGGGTTCATTTTACTTTTAATATTCATTGATAAGTAATATGAAAATCACACACTTCTCTCATTAGGATAAAATCTCCATATAATAAACATTCATTTCTTCATTTAAAAAACTGAATTTAAGCAAATGTAGGTTATTTGACCCCTGAAATTGCTATTCCATAGTGTACAATATATATATTTCTGTCTCACTTTTGAGGCGGAAAATTACTCCCCATGGTTTGTTATACAGAAAAAGAAAAATTTATAATTTATAAATGTGCACTTAATAGTCGATCATAGCCTCGGAGTTTAAATTAAGCAAAGTTTGTTTCTATTTGAGACTGAACTCTACTAAATAACTTCTTCTATATCATTGAGAAATCAATGTTTATGTTTGCACTACCACTTAGATATAGAGTATATGGAGAATTTTAAAAAATTGATTAGCTGTCACTATGAGGGTGGCTTAAGTTTGGCATGATTCTAGAACTCTTTCATTTCCTGTCACCTCCTCCCTCCAAGTTTTCCCCTGTATTGCTGCCTTCTTTGTGATTCTTTTTAATAGGAGAGAGAAAGCCAGGGGACATCAGAAGGACATGTGATTGCAGGT
>RJWJ010012830.1:0-41179 GCA_004363605.1 Indri indri
AGAATACTGAGGACGTGGTGCAGAAAACTGTGGTAGAAGAATGGAAAGAAGTAAAAGAGTCTCAATTGTTTGATTTATTGATTTACTACCATATCATCAAGTCTTCTTGATATGTCTTCCCAAATTATGACCTATATTAACATCATTAATCTTTTTCTGTCCCATTTTCTATTGAACATTTTGCTGGCATTTTAGTGCCAGTGCCTCCAAAGGGCAAGTCTGGTCTTAACAAATTGACTTTTTTTTTTTTTTTTTTTTTGAGACAGAGTCTCACTCTGTTGCCCAGGCTAGAGTGCTGTGGCATCAGCCTAGCTCCCAGCAACCTCAAACTCTTGCGCTCAAGGGATCCTCCTGCCTCAGCCTCCCAAGTAGCTGGGACTACAGATGTACGCCACCAGGCCCGGCTAATTTTTTTTAGTTGCCTAGCCAAATTTCTTTGTATTATTTAGTAGAGATGGGGGTCTCACTCTTGCTCAGGCTGGTCTCACGAACTCCGACCTCAAGTGATCCTCCTGCCTCGGCCTCCTAGAGTGCTAGGATTACAGGCATCAGCTACCACACTTGGCCACAACTTGATGTTGAGACATGCAAAGCTGCTGGACTTCAACCAATTTTAAAATTGCTAAAATCTTGTCTGGTGGCATTATGCACGTGCCATCAACTTGTCCTTGCCTGGACACAGAAAAGAAATGGTTACAACTCCTGGGCCTTGGTTAATGAGGGTACTGTGGAAACTGGCCTGCATGCAGAGCTGGCAGCTGGAGTCATTGCCTGTTAGTT
Source organism: Indri indri (assembly GCA_004363605.1). Lineage (NCBI taxonomy): Eukaryota > Metazoa > Chordata > Mammalia > Primates > Indriidae > Indri > Indri indri. The sequence continues at coordinate 781 of RJWJ010012830.1, forward strand.
TATTGTCCAAAGGTCTGGAATGCTCAGAGGGCTGAGGCAAACTTGGTTGAGGAGGCATCAGGATCTGCTAGGTGTCCAGTTCCTGCTAGGGATGGTGTTGGGTTTTGGAGTCCAGACCGTGGACATTACTTGAGGCTATGCTTCCAGAGTAGCACGATGCTGGATGATCTATTTGTTTATGGTAGAACTTGACAGGTACTAAACACAAGAAGATACAGAAATCAGGGTTCAGGCTCTCCAAAGAGAGGGCTCATGAGAGCTAAGCAGGAGCCTAGGCCTGGAGTATCAGACAGGGCTCTAGTCTCACTGGGGAATTGGGTATTCTCAGCAGCAAAGCTCTGGTATGTGGGCTGAGACAGCATGGCGATGGTGGTGGTAGAGAAAGCTGCAGTTCTCTGTGTGTCCCAGGCTCTTGCAGATCGTACCATACTGGGTATTGGATACTATGGGATGGCACATTGGAGTGCCTGGGTTATACTTTGTTCCAATCAATGCTGGATAAAACAAAGAGGCTGAACCTGCCCAGAGAGGGAGTCAATGCCTCACGGTGAAATGCGAGTAGGGTCAGGGAACAGCCTCTGAGACTAAGCCATAAGGATTTACCGGGCTCAGAATCAGGACATTTGGGGGTCGATTCTAACTCAGGGACTGTCTCTCACATAACTTGAAACAAGTTTCAGAACCTTTCTGGGCCTTTGTTTCCTTGGTCGACTATGTGCCCACCTGGGGTCAGGTCCCATGTTTTATTCATATTTGTTTAGTAGCATCTAGCACAGTGTCTATTCCACAGAAGACAGTCAATAAAATGTATGCTGTTTGAATAAGTGAAGATGTGACTGAATAGAATGACATGAGCATAAGGAATCACATCAGTGGTTTAAGGGAGAAGGGGCTTAGCGGAACCAAGGTCCTTACTCTCAGCCTTTGGATTCTGACGTTGACCGCCATGCCCTTTGAGAGCAGTGGCCCACATAATCTGTCTTCTTAACAGCTTTGTAATTCTCTGATTTAAAAAAATTGAGAAAGTTTTTTCAGAATTTTTTTCCTCAACAGTCACCAGCCAAATGTTATAAAAAACAAAAACAAATTACTTGTAGCCTCAAAAGCATCCTCAAAAAAGTCTATTTACCAGCAAATCTCATGAGTGGCCTTACAGAGATAGCATAGAACCAGGAAACCCTTTGACATTTGCAAATGCCGTGAAACGCCAACAAACAAGATAATCACACTAAGATCAATGGGGAAGGAAATAGATTAAAAACATATAGAATTTATTTCATCTCATTATGGTCGATGTGCTCAGAAGGGGTGATATTTCTTTGCGGTGGAGACAAATGTCTCTTAGAGTGAAAGGTCTTCTCCAAGAGTATGTGAGCACTTTTCACTTTTGCTAAAGATGTGGGTGTCTCCAACTTTAAGTCAAATATTTAAAACTGTGAATTAGGGGACTAATTGTTTGCATTTAAAAGACTTCATCTAGGGCTTTTTATATCTTGAGTGTGTGCTTGTGAGATAGATAATAGACAGATGGATGGATAGATATTAAACATTTTGGAAGATAAAGAATAAGGGAGTAAGAAAGCACTCATAAACTATTATAACTACTCTAAGACAGCCAGTGTAAATATTTTTGTAAATTGTGCACTCTTTCTTTATATCCAATCTATTTTCTATAAAGAATATTTTAAAAAAATTATTGTGAATATAATATATACATGTTATATACACATATAATATGCATATGTCTATGTACATATTCTATTTCTTCTTCTTTAACATGTTACCATAAGTACTTTTCAATTCTAATTTTTTAGAATTTATATGTCTTACAACTTATGTAACAATTTTTCATTCAACACCCTTTCCCCTAATCCAGTCATGATAGGACATGTAGATTGTTCAAATTTTTTGTTGTTAGATATAATGCTAGGATACATACATTCATTCAAAGATTTCTTTCCTGCATGTTGAATTATGCCTTGAGGATAGATTCCTAGAAGTGGAATTACTGGGTCAAAGGATATGACTATACTTATGATTCCGGATACATGTGACCAAATAGATCTCTGAGAGTCATGCTAATAGGCACAGTAGGACCCAGTCTCACTGCATTTCACCAAAAGTTATTTAAATGTCAGCTTCCATAGTGGATATAAGTGTTGGTTCAAAGATCTTGTAAATACTTGGCAGAGAGGCTGACAGAGGTATGAAAAGGTAAAGAGAAGAAGGGAAGAGACACTTGCAACTCAAGTGCAGCATTAGAACTGGAAATCAATGACAACTGACAATTGGTTAGAAATTAATGAAGTATTTTTGAAATGTACATCAATGCAATAGCAGTCCTCTGTTTACTAAGTCGATACTGCAAAGAAATAAATGATTCAGGGTAGACTGGTTGATGGGAATCAACTCAACCACTAATTTGCCAGGTGGTCTTTGCAAATCATTTCCTTCTCTGGACCTTTCTGAACTGTAGAACTGGTTAAGTTGAAAGATGAGCACAGTGGCTTTCAGAATTTAGAGTATGGGGCTGCACCCAGATAGTGAAGATAAACTCATAAAGTTATAGGGTCTGTTCTTCGGTTCTTCTTTAGACACCCTGAGTTACAACTCTGATGAGATCCAGAGTTCTACTGGAGTTGTGCAGTGAAATAGCAGACACTCTAGGAATCTCAGGGCTCTCTCCAGCTTCAGCAATGAATCCTCAAGTTTTATATGTTTCATATGAACTGATGGCAAGATCTTTGAGAGTCTTGTTTCCATGGAGGGTTTCCACAGGGAAGTGTTCAATATGCAGATTGATGAGGTGGCTTGAGTCATCTACCCGCATGGTGACATTTGTTTGCCCTTGATACCTCCCTAGTGTTCTTCTGAGAGTTTTTTATCCAGATGATGGCATACAGAAATGAATTAAATTGCTTTCAATTTAGTGAACTAAAAGAATAAATGAAGTGACCCCATTTCCCTGACTCTATTCTAGGAAAATGATTAAGTGGGAAGCAGGACTTCTCAGATTTCAAGAGAGGCCAGGGTCACTTTTTGGAGGTTTCTGGTATTGAAAAAAAAATAACAATATACCCCCCCTTAACATATATATATACTTTTTCCAGGTAATAGACTTTATTTTTAAGAAAAGGTTTAGATTAATAGAAAAATTGAGAGGATAGACAGAGAATAACCTTATATCTGGTTTCTCCTATTATTAACACTATACATTTGTAACAATGAAACAACTCTTAGTACATTATTATTAACTAAAGTCCATCATTGATTAAGATTTAAGTTTACCTTATATCTTTTTTTGTATTATGCTTCCATCCAGGAATCTATATTACATTGTCATGTTTCCTTAGGCTACCCTTGGCTGTGATGGTTTCTCAGACTTTCCTTGTTTTTGATGACCCTGGTGGTTTTGAGGATTGTTGGTTTTTTGGAGGATGACCCTCTACCAGAGTTTGTCTCATGGTTTTTCTATGATTAGATTAGCGTTGTGGGAGTGAGACTATAGAGATAAAGAACCATTTTCATCACATTCTCTCAAGGGTACACACTATCGATGTGATTTATCATTGTTGATGTTGGCCTTGATCACCTGGCTGAGAGAGTGTTTGTTGGGTTTTCCCATGTTAAGTTACCCTCCCCCACCCGTTTCCATACTGTGCTCTTTGGAAGGAAGTTACTCTGGGCAGCCCATACTGACAGAGTGGGGATTTATGCTCCCCTTCTTTGAGGGCAGCATATCTATATAAATTAGTTGGAATTCTTCTGTATAGGATTTTTGTCTCTCTTCTCCCCCATTTGTTAATTTGCTTAACTATTTATGTCAGTATGGACTCATTAATATTTATTTTATACCTTTGGTTATAATGCAAAATGCTATTCTATTTGGTTGCTCAAACTGTTTCAGCTTTGGCCATTGAGAGTTCTTCAGGTGGCTCCTGTGTCTTTTTGAAATATTCCTCATCAATGTAGTTTTGTTTTGTTTTTTAGTAATTTCTTACTTTATGGAGCTGCAAGATGTTTGATTCTCATTTTGTATATTTCCTGCCCCAGTCCTAGACTCAACCGTTTCTCCAAGGAGCCTTGGTTCCTGTTACTGGGAAATGGTATTAGAAACCAAGATCTGGGCACTAGATGTGCTTGCTCCTTGTCATTGCTTCTAGGCTAACTATATTTTAAATCTTACATTTTTAATACCAGCATACACACAATTACAATACAATTGCACAATTTGTAAAACAATTATAGATTAACAATATTAAATCACAGTATCATAGGAGCCTGTGGTCCTACACTGGCATTCACATGCAAAACTTGCACACGATGGTCTTCTTTCAATCGTGCCAGGGTGCTGCTAAGATTGAGGTATAACATCAGTAAAGATAATGTCGAAAGTCTCAATTCGAGAACTTCTTTGGATGTGAGGCCACAGCAAATGACTCTTTTGCAGGGCTGCTCACCCCATACCCTCTTTCCATAATAAGCCATAAAAAGCATAGTGGATTTAGAACTAGGGCATCAAAATTCTGGACCTAGTTCTGTAAGCGATGTGGTATATGTGGCAAATGGATTCTGTCTGGGCTTCAATTTTCAGTGATATAAAATCAGTACCAATGGATTGGATAATGGCTAAGGACCCTCCCAGTTCTGGCATATTGTAACTCTCAATAGTTTTACATTGAGAAAATGTAATTGGCTCCACCCATCTTTGTACATAGGCTCAATATTCCAGAACGTCTAAGCCAGTGAAGGATGGGCAGTGAGAAGGTCACTGCTAGTAAATAACAAGTCATTTTATTATTTTCTGAGCATGCAGACGTCTGTTAAAGGCCTTAGGTTGTCTAGACAATCAAGTTTTAGAAACTTTAGATCTTTCCTTTTAAAGGCTAGAGATCAAGAAAGCATAAGAAATGCTGATGGAAAGTATCTCTTTCATTGCTTTCAAGTTTGTTCTGATAGATCAAGACTTCTTCTCTTTCTCTTTTTTTCTCTCTCTTTTTTTGGTAAAGGTAAACTCATTTGTTATTTTCTCCAACTGGAAATAATTACCTTTAATGCAATGATGGCTGCATTACCTCTAAGCTTATTACCAGGACTCTCTCTCTAGATTTTTCTTATCTTTCTTTGTGTGTGTGCATGCATGTGTGTAGGTGAATGTTATGACACATTTTTCACATCCACATGCAGCCCAGTGGCTTAAAAACTACCCAGTGTACAAATGTCATCTCCTTCCTATCATTGACTGGGACCTCTTCCAAAAACAAACAGAAAAAAAAAACAAAAACTATAGGGCAGAAAAGACACTCGGCAACTGTCAAGTCTGATTATAAATGCTGGAGATCAAAAGTACAAGGTCTTAGAACCTGCCTCCTCCAGCAACTCTTAACATTTAAAATCTTCAATTGGCTTTTGGACCCACTCAGCATAATCCCAGACTTTGGTCTACAATTGGTTAAAAATTGATAGAGGTGAGGATTCTGGGACTGCCTTCTTTACCTAGAAGTGTACATTTTAACCCCTTCCCTCAGCCCAGGCATGCACATACACACAGCTCCTTTCCGTCTCCCCCACCTGAAAGTTAAGTAAATGTGTATTTAGATGTAAAGGTATAGACCTCGGAGCAGTCAGGCAGCCCGCACATCCTCGGGGTTATTCCTTACACCGTTGAGGGAACGGAGTCCTCACAAGTGGCTTTGCTCACTGTCCCATAAGGAGTTCCAGGCAGAGCTGTAATTAGAAACCAAGGGTTTTTTGGCAACAAATCCAGTTTTTTCTTCTCCCTACACCGTGCCCCTGCGGAGTTACATTTTTGTGTGTGTGTCTCTGTATGTACACAGGCTACACAGACACTGACATGTAGGAAACACGCACCAAGTGTCTGTAGTCTGACCTCAGGGAACAGTTTAATGACTCGGATTTCAGGCAGCTGAAAGGTTTCTGCGGGTGGAGGTTGAAATAAACAAGAAAAGCCACTGTGGAGATGTGAATGGAAAAGTACCAAGCCCTCCCTCCCTCCGCACATTCTTCCGCTCTCCAGCTCTCCCTGCCGTCAAGCCGGCTTCAGATAGGCTTCTGCACGGGCAGGTGTACAGAGGGCGGTGTGGAGAAGAAAGGAAAAAAATGCAGGCACAACACGCAAATCAAGTTTTTCCACTTCTAGCCTTAGGTAGTAGAGACAGTGAGGTACAGCAGCCAGCAGCCTGGCGGGAGGGTGGGCCAGCCACCCTGAGTTTACAAACACTCAAGTGCTTTCCTCCTCTTATCCCTCTCTTAGCCCAGCTGCTGCTTTCCCTCGTGCTGAGGTTTTATAGGAAGTGAAAACCCTGCTATTCAAAACAGTGATTGAATGCAATAAACAAACGATTGTGTACCCCACCCCCACCACTTCTCTATTTTAAGCTCCTGATATTTATTGCCATTTTAAATAAGTGAGAAAAGTGTGGAAAATCAGTGTTTGGGGGAAAACTAAGTCAGGCTGAGAAGTTTTCTAAAGGAAAAAAATCTCAGAATAATGAAGTTTAAAAAGGCAGCATATGGATCAAAATTAACCAATGATACTTGCTTTGTAGAAGGTGGTGGCTAGAAACCATCTTTTAAAAAATGTCTCAAAACTTTCTGCTCAATTTTGTTAAAACGTATCAAGAAACCCCTTCCTTTCTCCAAGGATATTATAGAGAGCTTGTTTACAATAGTTCCCAATGAAGGATCTGAAATAAAATGGAGAGGCAAATTTTAACAAGTCAGATAGATAACGTCTCCCATACCCATCAAACGTAATGCCAAGCAGTGCAGCATAGGTGACGAGCATAAACAAACCCAAATGACCGTCAGAACTCATGTGCTCATCGTGACTTGGAGTTCCTTCTGAGAACCAGTTTACAGCTTTCGCAGAACCCAAAGCAGCCTTGCTTTCCTCAATTCTGCCAGAAAACAAGATACCCACCTCCAAACCCAAGTTGTCAGGTTGCCCTGATCCTCTCAAACGACACAAGACCATCATACCATTCAAATCCATTTTCAGTTGTGTTCCCGGGATCACACACACCTCTCGTGAGGGGCCAGCCTGTGCTCTTGAAAGAAGAAAGACTAGAGGAGTTGAGAGATTAATTTGCAAAATTCCTTCCAGTTTTAAAATCTATAATCTATGATGTGACAGTTTAAAAACCTACTAAAGTACCAGAGGTTGCTGACAGGTGAAACTAACTTCCTGTTTTGAGCCCCCTTAGAAAGAGGACAGAACAGTGTTTATACCAAGGATAGGTTCCTTTTCAGCTATAGCTGAATTGTGGGGCAGGTTTTTCGAGGGGAACTGGATGTGAAATCTGTTCCTTTCCTTAAATAGATGTAATATTAGCACCCAGCTATTTTATTTTGTAATAAAGCTTATATTTACTCAGCAGCTGTGATCAGAAACCTATTCCTACGCCCAGTCCATGGGGCAAAGAGGCTGGCCTGGTCCTTTATCCTGAGTATTAACAACCAGTAACCATTAAATCATGGGATCAGTTGATACGTAGTACCTCCAAATCTGCAGCAATCATTCGGAAGACCCCAGCTGTGGAACCTCTCTTTAGAGCTTCTTAAGGATGATTTAAAAGAATTTGAATACATTCGAGCCAGCCCTTTCTTTAATCCTATAACATAGTGCTGCTGGAGTGAGGGAGGTCCACATACTGATGCCACCTGGATACTGAGGGGAGAGATCGAGAATGAGACAAGGAAGGACATTCTGGAAGAAATGCAATTGGTATAAAATTTGATAAAGTTACTTTCCTAGGAACTGAAAAGAGATTGAGAGGTGGGTGCGCAATTTTCCTCACCATTCATTCAGTTGAGAGAAAAAGAAACTCACCTAAAATTAAGTATCTATCTTTAGAATGTTTTCAATAATCCCTTTTTACCCTCTCTTTCTTTCTAACGGGTCTCCTTCTGTTCTGGTCAATTCCTTTCAATGTAAACACACTGATTTGGCAAAAAGCAGAAGTAGAAATGTGGGACTCTGGCACTTGGTCCCACAAATAACGTGCTGAAAAGGTTTGAGGTCCCTGGTGATGGGGTTAATTATCTATAAAGCAGGCCTGGTGGGTTCCCCCTCCAGGGGCATGGAGCAGAGAATTTAAGAGGGCTGGGGTATGAGAAGGGTGAATTTCTTCCCAGCCCCCACTCTGGCTGTTCCTACTGACTTAGGGAGAAGATTTCCCTTTGCTCTGCAGCGCCCCCATGGGGCTAAGAGTGGAGTGGCAAAGGGAACTCAGGAGGGACAAGCTAGCTGTTGTGCTTAAGGGTGGGAGGGTGGATAAGGCAGGTTGGCAGCTTTGACCAAAAAAATGACCAAAAACTATAAAAGTCAACCTATCGTAGGACCAATTATGGGGCAGAGCCATAAAATTCACATTCCAAACCATATAGATATATCTGAGAAACCTGAAAGTGCTAATTGCTCATAAAAGAAAAAAAATCACACATATAAATACACACACACAAAATCACTTCAGCAAAATCGGGGTGTCATTTTGAATCCAGTGGGATTCATTTAAAACTCTTTGAAAATGAGGGGGAAGAGGACTCAAATAAAAAGCAAATTGTCTGTTTTCTGGCAGAATAAATCCAAACTTGACAATATCATGTGTCTTTGGGGGTAAGATGTTCATTTCAACCACAGTGACAGGATTAGGCCTATGTATATTTTTCAAAATTTCTTCACAAGATAGGCTTTTCTGCAGAGGCTGCAGTAATCCATCTGTCAATATGTATTAAAATATTCAGATTTCACAGGGACAGACACTTAGGCAGATTTCCTAAGCTCCAGCCCGTGTGGAAAATAAACCCCTTTGCACCTTCACTGGTTCTAAAACCTACAACACAGCCTTTAAAAAGGGGTGGGAGGTACGTCGACCACAGCATCTTAAGCAATAAATGAAACTTCTTATGGGACTGTCAGTGAAAGAGACCCCAAATATCCCAGGAAACAGCCAGCAATCTTTCATAGCTCTGCTCACCTCTCCATTATAAACCCAAATTTGGGGTTCGGATAGGTAGATTACTTGGGGAGATATCTTTATTAGAAATTAGTATGTGAAGCGAGTTTGTGGAATCTTTAAGAATTCATCTGTAATTTAATGAGTCACTTGAAGGACTCTCATAGCCAAGGCTCAGAACAGCCTGACCTTTGAAAGCTGCGTCTGGTCCAAACATTTTGGGTTAATTCTTGAGGAATCCGAAATATTATTTTCCCCTCACACCCTTCTTTTAAGAGAGAGACATAAAAGAAACAAGAGTCTCCCTCATTCAGGGATGAGTAGGAGGGGAAAAAACCCCAACCAACATTTAAATAGGGAAACTGGCAGTTTTGAAAAAACAAACTAAGGCCCACAATGAAATGATTCTGCACGGCATTTGCCTTTAAAAAGAAAGAAAGAAAGAAAAAAAGAGAAAGATTTCCCTCTCCTCCTCCTCCCCCCAACTCAGCTCGAGAGCTAAGAGGATTGTGCTGCGTGCAGTGCGTTGTAGTTGTAGCACAGTCTGTTCTAAATACACGCAGTATCTGTGATACTGGCACGGCAGGCCTTTAGAATTCTCTCCGGCTGATCTGTTAAACACAAACTGAAGAGATTTTTTACAACGACCTTGAAATGAGCCTGGAAAAAAAATATAAAGACCTTAAGAAAAAGCAAAACACAAACATGTATTTGGCTCACAGAATTTTGTAGAACACACACGTACACATAACCAAGCACGCACATACGCTTCCTGCAACAAGAAATTTCCTAAGAGTCAACAATAACAGAAAGAGTAAACCCACCACTTGCTGTCCTGGAAAGAAACAAACCAAACCAAAACAAGTCCTTTGAACATTTCTCTCAAGTGCAGGAGAAACTCACTTCAGTACAAGTCCAAGGGGAAAAAGAAAATTGCACCAAAGGAAAAAAAAAAAAAGTGAGGGTTTGGGATTGTTAAATACTACCAAAAAAATTCAAGCTTCTTTCAATAATGCCGGTATTGAAATGATACATCTTCTTTAAAACTCTTGAGAAAGGTAGGGAAAGAAAACACACACACAAAATCCAACCGATGCCGGATCCTACGATTTACGTAACACAACAAACTTGCAAAAAGCAAAAATCAGAAGCAAAATCCGAAAATCATCAAAATACAGCAACCCCAAATCCCAAGTCACCACACCAAAAAGAATAAAACCCCAAGACAAAACAAAAGCAAAAAACCCTGTCCCAAATAAAAATAAAGCAAATGAACCCACCGAAAATTGCTTGGCAAATATTTTTCTCGTGGTGCCTAATATTCTAGCTGGAAAGAGCTGTGGTGTTTATTGTTTTTTTCTCTTACTCGCCTCTCTAAACCTACTATATATACCGTACTTTTTCCAATGGTTCAAACCTCTCGCTCCCTTTTGTGTATTTAGCTCAAGGAGCTGAGTTTATGGGCAAGAGAGGAGGAATTAGCCCCAGACCCCGGGAAAGCAAAGCGCACTCCCCCTCTTATGTCACCGAAGAGCAAATTAGTTCTCAGAATTCCAGAGGCCGAGCTTTGCTACAGCAAAGTCGCCGACGTCACAGAGGAGGCGCCCACGTGACGGTGGCGGAGCAGGCCGTACCACCGTCTCGGGTCCGGGGAGGGAGGGCCGCCTTCTGGCCCCTCGAACCCTGAACCGGAACCTCGAAATCCGAGACGCCCAGCCTGTGAAGACCTCGAAATATGCTGGACACTGGAAAAATATTGTGGCTTTGAGGGATTTTTATGGGACAGGAGAGGTAAAAATCTCGGAGAGCTGACACCGAGTCCTCCCCTGCCACGTAATAATGGTAAAGTCCGCAGCTCAAATTCCGAGAATTGAGCTCTGTTGATTCTTAGAACTGGGGTTCTTAGAAGTGGTGATGCAAGAAGTTTCTAGGAAAGGCCGGACACCAGGTGATTATTGCTGTTGCTGCCGCCGCTGCTGCTGCTGCTGCTGCCGCCGCCGCCGCCGCTGTTGCCGCTGGTGCCGCTGCCGCCGCCGCTGCTCATGATCATTATTTTACCTTTTAATTCTTTTTTTTTCCGCTCTTGCCAAATGCTTTGGCTCCAAGTTTTCTATGTGTATCTATTGATATAAATGTATATATTTATTTATTCTAGCTGTCAGGTGTTAAAATAAATGCCGAAGATTAGTCCCCTGTCTCTCCCACTCTAGGATGTAGATTTTTATATATTTATTATTATTGTTTTTGTTGTCTTTGAGTGAATCGGCCGGTTTGGGGAGGCTTTGCCACCCTCCCTTACGTTGTTTTGGTTTTTGAAAAGGAGGTGGAGGAGAGGAAGGAGGGGAGTTAGGGGGCGGCCGGAGCAGAGAGGACGAGACAGTGTTTGGGGGGTGATTCGGGCAAGTCTGGGGGCTGTCTGGCCCCAGACAGCGAAGAGGACGCGCGCTCGCGCTCTCGCTCTCTCTGCTGCTGCTTGCGTACGGCTTGTGATCTCTGGATTCGTGCGGCTGTGTTTTTCCCCTCTTTTCTCGCTTGCAAACTGCTTTCTTGCTCCCTTGCTCCTGCCTCCCCTTCCCTCCCTCCTCTTTTTCCTCGCCTCTTCTTCCTTCCTTGCTCTCGTCCTTCTGGGTAACTCCGGGAGGCGAGGAGAGAGGCCGTCCGCTCGCTCGCCCCGCTGGCTCCCTTTCACCGGCCTCTGTCCTTAAGATTCCCTGCCTTCGAGGCGAGCCGAGATTTGGGAGGAAAAATGCAAGCGGACTCTTCGGTTTTTTTTTTTGTTTTTTTTTTTTTGTCATAAAACCAGATGAGATGAAGTATCGTGTCTACTATTTCCTTTCAGAGCCGTCATTTTCCTAACGAGAGACGAGTGTTTTGGTGTCCTTTTCCCCTGTATTTAGGAAGGTTTAGCTTGCATGGGGGCGGGGATGTTGAATACTTTGAAAATTATTCTTTCTTGGTTGTAGTCGAGGGAGTCGGGAACCCCCGCGCGCTCTTTCTGCCCATTCCAAGGAGAGAGGCTGATGGCGGGACAGGGATTTTGGGGGTGGGTGGGAAAGGGGTGCGCATTTGCACCTGCGGTGCCTCTTGGCGTGTGTGAAGCCGTGACAGGACAGCCTAGGAGAGCGAGAAGGTGGCGGGATTTCTGGCGGCCGAGGTGTTTGTATTTTGGGCGCTGCGTGACTCTGTGTTGGCTCCCAATGGCTGTTCCCTCCCTTTCCTAAATTTTATTTTATTTTTCCCATGGTGCAAGCTCTGTAAAAGGGAAACTGCGGACTTGAGCGTAGCGAACGCCGGGCTTGAGATTCCCGAGGACGCTGGGCGAGGGGAAAGACAACAGAGCCCCAGCCCGCGTCCCTTACGTGCAAGACCCGGGAGGAGAGAAGGGCACTTTGTGGCTCTGGCTGGGGGGCCCCGCGCGGGAGGAGCGGGTGCGGGCGCGAAAGGGAGATCTTTGTGAGTGATTTTGCAAAAATAGATTGCGAGGTTGGTTGGATTTGCAACCTGTGGCTCTCCTCGAGGGACTAGGAATGGGGGAAGGCGGCGGCGGCCCAGGGCGGGAGCCGGTAGGCAGTTGGAGGCTCGGAAATCGGCTGCGTTCGAGGGCAGCTGGAGCTAGGGGCCACCCCGCCTGCAGGATGTAGTAGTGACCGTGGTAAATGTCTTGGGAACTGTGGGTTGCGTTGCCTCTATGATGCCATGTTATAGGAACCCTGGTGAAAAATGGAGCTAGTGTTTCAATTTGAGTTTTAAAGCTCCCCCGTGGAAAGCAAGAACACAACCCTACCAATTTAAAAAAAAAAAAAATGAAAAAAGACCTTCTGTGATGTGCCCCCTCCCGCAATGGTTAAGAGTTGGAGGTGGGGGTGGTGGATGTCCTGACAGTCGAGCAGGGGAAACGACCCCAAACCGGGTGCCGAAAGTCCAAAGCTGTTATAGGGTCCCTGACCATCTCTGAGAGTCATTCACCGCTTCCCCCCGCCCCAGGAAACTGATTTAATCTTTTATGGGCTTAAAAAAAAAATCAGTTTATAGTTTCCAGGAGGAAAATCTTGTAACGCTTTACTTTTTTTTTTTTTTTCCTTCTGTAAGTAAAGTGTCAGTAGATGCGTTTTTACAGTCCAGAAAAAAAAAAAAAGTGGGGCAGGAGAGAGGGAACCAGGGAAAAGGCTGTTTAGAAATACAGTTTGTGGCTCTGAGCGATGCCACCGGCTTCCTCTACAGAGACTGCCAGTTTCCCTTTTTCTTTGCAAGGTGTGTGTGGTTTTAATAAATAACTTAAAAAAAAAATGAGAGGGGGCCCGGCAAGATCCATCAGGAGACAGGTATCTGTTTTGCTCAGTATTTACTACCAAGAGCCCTTGGCACGGGAACAGAACCTCGTAAATCTACAGCCCAAGTTGAAGTTCATCTGGCCCTAGTCCACACGCTATTCCTGGAGGTAGCAAACATGAGCTCAAAGGAGCGAGGTGAAATCACATTCTTGCTTTAAAATACATACTTTTTTTTTTTTAAGGAAGAAAAGATATTTGTCTCTGGGGGAGGAGGAAATGGAGAGAAAGTACCAGGAGATGGGCATTCCCTTGCTATAATGACTGCAGTTGAGTCTTCAGGCCAAAATAGAAACCTGTAGATGGGAAATATCCCCGCCCCCAGTTTATAAATAGAAGTTTCCAGTATCCTATTTGGAAGATTTTCCAATACTGCATACTCAAGTATTGGCCGATTTTAAGGGTCTGTTGATAGTGACAATAAAGCTAGATGATTTTCATAAAAACGAAGTGACTTGAGGAGACAGCCAGGAAAAGTGGGAATTTTCCAATTGTTCTTTTCTTTCTCTGCCCAGTTTTGAAGAGTTTTACCCCAATGCTTTCTTGAAAAAGGCTGTCTAATTTGTCCTGGGTTTGGTGGACAGGGATGGGACTCTAGATTCTTAAACTGTCGTTTGCTGAGCCCTTAAAGAGTTCCAGTTATAGGTTGAGTAAATGGTAGCCATGGCTAGATGTCAAAACCCTTCTTCCTTCCCTCTCTCCCCTGCTGGGTAGCCACACTCACAACCCACTTTGTTGTGAAAAACTTGAGATTCAGAGGAGGTAGTGCGGCAGCGCCACCCCCCGGTGGGTGAAATTATTGGCAAAAGTCAAATATTTGAAAAATACCGTGAAATGACCTTCTGAGGCATTCCCCCCACCCCCGAGGGATTAAAAAAAATTAGGATTGATAAAACTAACTTTTTAAAAGAGGACTTTGTAATTGATCTCTCAAATAGAGAAGAAAAAGTTGCTTTCCAGCTAGGACAGTGTCATAATAGGCAACGTAGTTCCAGTAATTTGGGGTGGGGAGTGAGCCTGATTGGCTTTAAGTACAAGAGTTCTCCAGGTGGAGGTAGCCTGCCTTCCCCCTTTGGACTTGATTTCTCAGGGAATCTGAATTCTGCCTCCTGTCTGACGTTGAGAAAAGGAGGAATGTTTTGGTGTGAAAACCACAGTGGCTGGAAGTACTGTTTTGCCCGCGGTGTTGGTGGTGTATGTGCGGGTGTGTGGTGGTGGTGGTGGTGGGGAGAGGTTTGTGGATGGCGTGGAGTTATGGTAGGCTGTTCTGTAGCCCTCTGGGAGTCAAAATAGCGTGGTGCATGCTGGTTTCCAGCACTGCGCAACAAGTGGGACCGCTGCCGCAGGGATCCGAGCGAGGGTGCTGTGTAGTGGCGGAGCCTGGCCGATTTCTCTTCGTCCCAGTGGAAGCCAGGAACGGCTCCTCCCAGCCCTGTCGGTCTCCCAGTCCGAGACCAGCAGCCCCACCAAAAGGCCCCCTCCGTCCCCGCTTTGCCAGGCTCAGTAAGCCGGGGTGGGACCCAGCCTTTGTCCCCCAGGTCTGCCTTCCTCCGTGACGATCAGGAGTTTATTTTCGACTTTCTTTGCTGGTCGGCCAGTGTTTGGCAAGAATCTCTGTTAATACCGTTGAGTGCCATTCTGCTTTTTGAAGACAAGCGCGCCCTTTATTGCCCTGCCCAGTACATTCAGCTTTTTGGGGGAAAAAAAAATCAACTTGTTTTACATGAACGCAGCTCCGGATACTGCGTTGTGGTTGCTAGAGGCGTGAGCATCCGGAATAATGGAATTACATCCACAAAATTAAATGTTTTCCAGCTTTGGTTTTGGAGGCAACCACACCACCAGCCCCACCAGACAGAAAAAAAAGCGGGGGCTGGGGGGATCCGTTGTGGATGGCTGCGGCCGTGTGGTGGTTCTCGGACGGACTGAGTCCGCCACCTAGTGGTGGGTCGCGATCAAGTTTTCCGCCTGGGGTGGTGGGCCGACTGGTTCCTTTTCGAGTCTCGCAGTGTCCTGGCCAGGTGCTAGGACTGACAGAGGGAGAGCATCCTTCAACGGGGATGGCATACGACCTCCGAAGTTTTGACAAGACAGATGAAAATTGTAAATGCCCCGGGTGCTCGCTCCGTCCACCATCACTCAGCGACGGGCATCTATCTCCACTAAGAGAAACCATGAAACAACCCGCTTTGAACACACTGTCTCCCTGTCACTGTGGCCTTTCCCGGGGGAAGTCGGTAGTGGAAGGATGCCATGTGGGAGCCCAGGGGCTTCAGGACTGACAGCTCTTGAGGAAACTGGCCCGGCGAGGGGGCCTGTTTGCGGCGAGTTAGGGACCTAACAAGGACCAGATTTTAAGCTTCTGAATTTCAGGTCAGTGACTTAATGTCAAAGACGAAGTTATCTGTACTTCTTTAAAGTTTGTAAGAGAAGGGGGCAGCAGCCAGAGCCGTGATTTTAACCTCTTGGGTCACCTGAGTTGCTAGCGAACATTGGAAACGGTTCCTCGGCAGTCTGGGAGGAATTTGTTTAGAAAGCATGGCTTAGGATTTTCGGCTAAGGACATGAAAAGCCTGCAGTAGTGCTGGGGTGTGTGTGTGGGGAGGTCTCAAAGCTCGGGGGTTGGGGGGAGTATGTCCGTGCTAGCGGGGTGGTTCCGGCCTAAACAGGAGACTTAGAGGAGTGCCTCCCTGCGGCCGAGGCTCACTTTTGGATCCTTCCCCTTCCTTCTATCCTTTGCCTAGTGGTCTGGCGAGAAACCGGATGTGTGTGTGTGGTGGGGGAGAGGGTCATGTGGACAGGCAAAGCGTAATTCTCGCAGAATTTGTGCCGCAGCAGCTCCTCAGTAAACTTTTCTTTCCCAGAGCTCGTGACTTAAGATGGCAAACGCGCGTCCGCGTGCTGGCGGCCCCTAGCGGCGGCCGGCGCGCTCACCCGCGGGACACGCCGCCGCCTCCCCGGCCCGGGTCCGCTGGGATCGAGTTCGGCCTCTCCCACTGCGGGAACCGTCCGAGGCCGCGTCGGAGAAACGCGCCTCTGTTCGGGTTGGAAACGAATCTGGGAACGTGTTTGAAGCGCGGTGAAGTTTGACTCATCGCTTTCCAAGGACAGTTAGTGCCTTCCATCTTCATTAACGTGAATAAAGACCTTGGCTGACTTCTGTCCAGATCGGATTTTTAAAGGCATTGTTTGCTTGGGGAGATCATGCCTCTCCCCTCCCCCGCCGGCCTTTTTGCAAAAGCTGAGCCCAGTCCAGCCAGGACGGCCGAGAGATCTCTGCCTTGGGGACGTGCTTGGCTGGCGTTGTCTGCGGCCCTTCTGGAAGGCTGTCTCCCGGGCGTATGGGGAGCGTCCCTCTGCAGCTTCTCTTCAGATCTTGATGATAAAACACATCCCTCTATTTTATTGCATTTCCTAGAAGCTTGCAGGCTTGCAAGAGCGCTGTTGGCAGGAAACGTGATAGAAATGAAAGTCAGGACGTAATGTCCCCGAACACCTCGGTTACACAAAGCGGCTGCCGAGGCCATCGTGTTATCAAATTCGCTTTTATCTACTGTCGCCCTCCCCACCCTCTCGCCCTCCCGCCCCGATCAAGAGGCAAAGAGTGTTTCCCCTCAGAACAAAAACACCTCCGCGGTTTGACCCCATCCCCTGCTGTCGGACCACTGTGGCTAGATCCGTGCAGTTTGTTGGCTGAGCGGCTGCTGGGGCCGGTAACCCTCTAGCAGGAGCCCCGATGCGGGTTTCACTGCGGTAGCTCCAGTCTTATTAAAATTCCTTGTTCCTGTCCCTAAACAGTGCTTTGCACTTTCAGATTCCCCATTTGAGTTTTCAGCGAGTTATTGGAGTTATTAGATTACCAATAATCCAACGGCTGGCCTGGATAGAGAGGAGGGGGAAGGGCGGAGGGCATTCTCCAAATCGGGAAGGTCTGGCCAAACTAGGTCAATGGGAAGGAGGGGCGGGGCGAGACGGGGGTTGTGGGTTTCAAGCCTTGACGGAGGGCGCTCTCTAGCGTTAGGCAGCGGTAAAAACACGCTCAGGTTTGAACTCCCGGAACCCCTGGGCCTCCTAATTTCTAATAAATCCATTTGTTTAATTTTAATTTCCGAGATTCTCACCCCCACCCCAGAATTAAATTCCAGCCGTCTCTTTCCAGCCTTTATCCAACTGGGCAGAGGAATGAGAAAGCCTCAAAGTAGGATTTTGAGAACGAAGAGGCCAAGTCTTTACGGACAGACTCTGACCCCTCCTCGGTCGCAGACGGGATGCACCGCGCAGTGTGGCGCCACCCGCTAGTCTTAGGGCTGCGGCCTTTGAGGCTGAGTTTTTCGTTGTCCCCTGTCTTCTGAAAGCGCCCTCCACAGCCCGCTATCGAGACCCATTTGGAGACGGCGCCCAGGGATTATAATTCCCAGGGAGGCCGCGGGAAGGGGAGGCAATTTTGGACTACGCCAGTGCGGGCGCCGGGGTCGGCGCCCCGGCCTCCGCCGAGTCCAAACCGTGTCTCTACTGTTTCGGGGAAATCGGACTCGGAAATCCCTAAACCTGGCCAGGTTCGACCTGGCAGCTCCTATTCTAAATACTTTAGGCGGAAACTAAGTCGAGCTGGGTTCCCGTTCTTGCCAACGTAGGCGGAAGGGACTTTCGGTTTAGTTTTCCTCCAACTTGGCTGGGGTGTGCAGGATGCAGGAGACTCTAAGCCCTAGGGACTCCATCTTTTTCGCCTTGACACCTCGCCTAACCATTCCCTTAAAGAAGGGGGGGGGGCAAAAAGAGAAAAAAGGAACGACACACTAGGCCAACAAACGCCGGAATTGGGCAACTTGGAGTCAGGAAATGAGTCTCGGATTGGATCCGAACTCCTGGCTTCTAGACCGGCTCTGTTACTAACTTGTCTGATTTCCCCGTTTATAAATTGTTGTGGGGGAGGGGTTGGACTAGATGAACTCTGAGAGTCCTGGACTCGGCGCAGGCGAGGGATTTAGGGGAAAGTGCGCCGTATTCCCCGCGAGCCTTATCCCCCCGCCCCCCTCCCCCGGTGAATCCCCGGCGGCCAGCACGGCGCGGGCAGCGATCCTGGCTGCAGTCGGGGCCCGGGTAGCTTCCTGGAAAGTTAGACAGGCAGAGAGTATTCTGTGAAATCCGCAGAGCCGAGATCGACTACGTTCCGGGAATGAGAGGGCTGTGCCATTCCCCTCCCTGCCCCCTGCCTTGACGGCATAACAGGAAAAAAAAAAAAAAAAAAAAGGCATACACACAATGTTAGCTATCGAGGTGCCCGAAAAGTTTTATTTGAATGTAACTAAATTAAGGGCCACCACGGTCACACCAGGAAGCCTCCACCGCGCCTTACAGGGGGCTTCAAGGTGGATGGGAAGTGGTGCCCGCCGGTTGTCCAGAAGTGGGCAGCTCTGGAAGACAGGTACGGTGTCATAGGGGTAGGCGAGTCTGCGCAGGCTTGCCCTGGAGCGCAGGGCTTGTGTTTGTGCTCCTGTGTGAGTGAGAGAATGGGGCTGCCTGGTGCCAGCCCACTGGAGGAGGGAGGAAAAGGATGGGGTCTTTCGCATTGGCTCGCTCTCTCGCTCTTAACGTCGTCTCTCTCTCTCTCCCTCCCTCCCTCCCCCCACCCCCTGCTCTCCTCTGTCTTTGCTTTTCCTTTTTCATTTTCTGGTTCCTCTGTTTTTTTCTTCAATGGTAATCTCCTGTAGAGAATCTGTGTAATTGGATATACACTAGGAAAGCGCGAAAGGAGAGAAAAGGTGTGGCAGGTGGAGAAAACAAGGTTTAACTCTCTCTTGGTGGTTACTGAGCCAGCGGGGGTGGGGGGGTGGGGGTTGGGGTCCAGGGGGGCCAGATCTGGAGCCATGCAGTTGTCAGTTTCCCATTGACAGCCCTGCTCTCTTGATGATTGTTTTTGTGGGATGAATGTTGTGTGTGGCATTGGTGGTATGGCTGAATCTAGTAGATAGGGTTTGTCCAGAACTTTGCTAGAAATTGGCTTTGAGATCTTGGGCGAGGCTTATCCCTTGGAGTCTCAGTTTCCTCCCTAGTAAATCAGGGCTGTTAAAAGGATAAGATACAATAATGAGTGGGAAAGGATGAAGTGGTATGTAAATCAAAACAAACAAACATTGGTTGTGATTCCACACCTGCAGCATGGGGGGTGGGGGGGTGAACCCACACACTCAGTAGTTGTGGGACCTCCTAAGGCAGAGTTAGCTTACAAAGGAGTGAACTTAATAAGGACGTGGGCCTCAGTGTATATGCATTTGTTTTTGGCCAGGCAGAGGCTTAAGGTGAAAAGCTCAAGGACTGGCTGCCAGTGGACACAGGGGAATTGTTTGTTTGTTTCAACCCCCATCTGGAGTGAGTCATTGCCACTTGTCATGGTGAAATGGCAAATCTGGGCTTCCTGTGGTTCCAAAAGTCTGTGACTGGAAATCCTCAAGTGAACTGGTTGTTGAAGCTGGTTAAAGGACAGCCTAGGTATTCCCGCAGTGTTTGAGAATCTCTTCCCTGAGGGAAAAAGAGAAAGTTTTTAAATAAACCTCCTTTTCCAAAGGAGACAGTCATTGAACTGTGGTTAGGACTAAGTTAGCAAATCTCTTTCCCTATCTTGAGTTGGGATGGGGAGAGGAAGAGATAGGTTCTTTTGTGTTTTTCTGTCCTCTCCCTTTTCCCATTTCCTTCCCCCAGTCTCCACTCACTCACATGCACACACTAACCTTCGAGCTGATGAGATTGTATGACTGGCACTTGGGACCACAGAGAAATGTCAGAGTGTTTGGTTACAGACTCAAGGAAACCTCTCATTTTAGAGTGCTCATTTGGTAAGACTCAGCAGCCTGGAATGGGGCAAAGTGTTTGTGTGGGGTAGGAACTTAAAAATGAGATTCACCCACATCAGGGTACTGTCTTGCATGTTCTACAGCACGTAGGCTGATTTGGAAAGGTGACAGGAATTTGAGCCAGAAGACCTAGGGCCGGGTCACCAACCGTCTACGTGGCCCAACATGACCCCACTGGCCTCAAGCCCCTTTACCCAGAACACAGCTCTAAAGGGCTCTGCTTTTTAAAAAGGGGGTAAAGACAGTTCAAATATTATTTTGTTTTGTAGTCTGCATTCTGTCATAAGTGAGAGTCTTACACCTGTGCTTCTAATGATTTTTTTTTTTAGAGAAACCAATTTGGAGTGGGTACATATTTTACTAAATCTCTTAAGGTTTAGTGCTCCCTGGCTAGTTCTCAGCTAAGCCACACAGTTAAGTCTTTCAGCAGCAGAGAGAAGAACAAACTTGAACCCTGTAGCACTCTGGTCTTAGACCCAGTAGGAAAGGTAGAGGAAACTTTGAAAAAGAGGGCAAAGTTTCTCAAGGAGCGTGTAGACATGCCATCTCAGGTTGTATGCTGCAGATTCCATATTCGGTCTGAAGTGTTTCAGACAGGAAATACTGCCTAACTATTTGTCCTGAGCAAGCCCCTTGAACCCCTTCCTGCATCTCAGTTTCATCTCCAGTGAAATAGGGATAAAGATATTGACCCTGTCAGCCTGGTGGAATCATTCTAAGACTTGAAAGATAATATCTTAGCAGGTTTTGAATAGTGTCCAGTGTTTTTAGGCCCCTTGAAGAATCGTTATCATTAATATTGAAAGAACCACTTTTCTTATTTTTTCTTTCCCATAAACTCAAATGGCCTTCAGAGGGTACAAATTTTTTTCTTTGAGAAAGGAAATATATATGTATATGTATATGGAATTAATGTATGCAGTTATATTCCTTGTGCTCAGGGTAAAAACATTATCATTGCATAGCTTTGGGTGCCTGTTGTTTCCGTAAAAGCAGAGCTGGAAAATGTTTGCTAGTTTGTGGTAAAACTGTACCAACTGGCAGGCTGCAACTATCAAAGCAAAACTAAATGTGTGTATCCTAAAATAAGACTATAGTGGACAATCTTACACTCATTAAATCAATTTATGTTTGCTTTCTTCTCTGCAGGTTTTAAGCAAAATTTTGGACTGTGAAGCAACGCATTGGGTAAGTAAATAAAATTAAATGCTTTAAAATATTGGAGACAAACTATTTGTTTTGAATTTGCCAATGCATGTGTTTCTGTGATCTTTGCCACTCTTTATTAGACGAGACAAGGACAACACATTTCCTCTGTATCACTCCCAGCCCTCACCTCTTCACCTCTGCATTAGACTGTCTTAATACTGTTGTATGGTCAGTTATTCTCTTGCTTATATCTTAGTTCATACTAACTTAGCCACCTACTGTGCACCAATAATGTGACTCACTGTACAAAGTAAAACAACTCTATAGCCCAATAATGGAGAGAGATGGGTGGTGGCTGGGATAATGAAATGAAACGCTTATGATAATAGCTGTGAGTTTTGAGAACCTACTACAGATGAGGCACATGTCTCTAATTTTCATAACTGCATGGGTATTACTACTCCCATTTTGGGAAACCAAAGCAGTAATGAACCTGCTCCAAGTCCCATGGCTGGCAAAGGCAAGGCTAGCCTGATAACCTTCAAAGCATGGTTTTTCTCCATTGCAACATACTGACTACCTCTCAATACTTGGCAGAGTATTTGGTATGTGAGAAAAACATTCAGCAAATATTCCTTCCCTTCCCTTTTCCCCTAAAAGGCTTTCTATCCCAACTTGTTGGATAAAGATAACTCTCCCCATTTTATAGCTATGAAGAGTAATGCCCAGAGTTGGGTTATGAATTGTTTCAAGATCAAACACAAGGGACCCGAGTTGCATTCTATACCTTAGCAGGCTGAGCCATGTGCTTTGGTACCCCTGATAAGCAGGAAGCAGGTTCTGGGAAAAAAACAGAATTCTGGCCTCTTTTTTCAGAGGAAGACAAAATGGCCTCACCAGCTGACAGCTGTATCCAGTTCACCCGCCATGCCAGTGATGTTCTTCTCAACCTTAATCGCCTCCGGAGTCGAGACATCTTGACTGATGTTGTCATTGTGGTGAGCCGTGAGCAGTTTAGAGCCCATAAGACAGTCCTCATGGCCTGCAGGTGAGGGGGCTGGAAGGTGGGTGGATGAATAAAAGGTAGCGACGGTGCTGGCCGCTGGCGAGGTACAACACCGAGGCCTTTTGCTGTGTCTAGGATGATGCCTCACTTTGTCTCCAGATGTTAGCACATGGCCTTGAAGAGTAGACTCCCAGGAAGCAAATGATTGAGTGTACTTTTAGAACAGAAAGCGTTTCTGTTCTGTGGTCATAGTGGGGGAAGAAATCATATACTGCCACAAGAAAGGATGTGTTTGGAACAAACATGGAGAATAGCTTCAGTGAAAAAACTAACCAGTTAAACCAGTTAACCAGTGAAAAAATGGCAAAAGATTTCAGATTAACTTGCATTGTCTTTAATTAGTTTGAGCAAGTTAATCTGAAATATTTTGCTCTTTTATGCTCTATTTATTTTATATTGCAACTGTATTTCCATGGGTGTTCAGAGTATATGTAAGAGTTAGTGAGAATGAGCCATCTAATTCTTCATGTTTGTCAAATAGTTCAAGTTTTCAAAGCAATTTTATAATTACATCATCTCCCTGGATCTTTTGTTTTATGGATGGCATTATCACCTCCATTTTGTAGATGATAAAAGGAAGGCTCAGGAAGGTAAAATGACATAGAATCAGGGATTTCTATTCCTATTATAGAACTTACCCATCATCTATTGTAAGCACCAGTTTTTTAATAATGGTAAGAACGGAGGTTTATAAAAACATAAAAATAATAGATAATGTTTAGTGAGTGCTTACTGTGTGCCAGGCATCATTCTATACCCTTTACATTTTCATTCTTGCCACAGTCCTACAAGGTAGACACTATTGTTCCCCCTCCTTTGAAGTAAGTAAACCAAAGTGTAGAGAAGCTATGTATCTCACCCAACGTTGCATAGCTACTTACTGGTGGAAGTCTGGCTTCACTCTTGGCCATCTACTCAGAAAGAGTAAAATCAAGAATTAAGATGATAGCCCAGAACTCTGGTTTCTAATTGAGTACTATTTCCTCTACCAGATGGTCTGGGACTTGGTGGCATGGCTTGAGGTTTGACTTGGATCTTCTAGGAATAATTGACCTTCTAATAATCTATGGACTGTGAGAAAAGTAGAGTGTAGGTGTAGGCATATTTTTATTTATTTGTCATTCATACCAAGCTTACTTCTACAAAGTACAAGAGAATTTTTAAAACAAGGATAACGCAATGGAACAAGAAGGGAAATGCTTATCCCAAAGATACAGGCTAAGAATAGTTACTGCAAATGAGTGCTAAATTTAACTCTGGTAATCCATGCAGTTAAGAATAAAAGGAAAACAGGCTCTGCCACTTTAAGAATATCACTTCACCTCTCTGATCTTAGTTCCCTATTTGTAAAGGTGGAGAATAATAGTACCTGACCTACAAGGTTGTGAGGAACACAGGATAATGTATATAAAGTGCTTAATCACTCTCAGGCATTTGGTAAGCTCTCCATAAATGGCAGCTATTATTAATTGCCTTCGAACTTCTGGAGCTGTAATTGATCGTAGATTCTGTATGTCTACTATATAATGAATCGCAGATTCTGTATGTCTACTATAACAGGGCGTTTGTTTGTTTTACAGTGGCCTGTTCTACAGCATCTTTACAGACCAGTTGAAATGTAACCTCAATGTGATCAATCTGGATCCTGAGATCAACCCTGAGGGGTTCTGCATCCTCCTGGACTTTATGTACACATCTCGGCTCAATCTGCGGGAAGGGAACATCATGGCTGTGATGGCCACAGCTATGTACCTGCAAATGGAGCATGTTGTGGACACTTGCAGGAAGTTTATCAAAGCCAGGTGAGCTGCCATGCCACCTAGGTGGAAGCCTTGGAGATAGAAGGGGTAGTGCCCAATCAGAAACCCTTAATAATACCTCCATGCAGAAAAAATTGTCCTCTGTGATATGCTGCTATTGTTATACACTTTTGCGCTTCTTAATTCTTGCACTCCAGGAAGACTTAACTCCTTGCAGCTGTACAGATATGTCCTGTGCAATATCACCTCTTGCTTTTTTCGGTTCACCTAATATGCCCTTTCCTCCCACCCATTCTGCAAGACCAAGCTTGGATGGCGGCTGTTCCGCGGAAGTTGTTTGGATTGCCACTCTTCCTCCTTTAGCTCTTCTCTTGTGTTCTGAAGCATTTTGCCTGTGCTTTAGACCTTCCTTCTGTTTTCATATTTGCATATATTTTAGTTCTCCTTTAGACTTCTGTTATGACTATTTACATTTTTGCCTTAGTTGCCTACCAGACTGTGGGCAGCTCAAGGGGGCTGCCTTACTCATCTATTATGTCACCCTGCTCCTACTAGGGAGGAAATTTGTTGAATTGAGTTCACAGGGTCCAACCCCCTACCTGAGGGCTAATAAAACAAGACCATCATTTAAAAGGGAAGAAACTGAGATCCAAAGAAGTGAAGAGCTTTGCTAAGTGGAGCAGAGACTCAGGTCTTAAATTCTTCAGAACCATTTGATCTAGCCATGCTAGGCTGATTGTATCTTTACTTAAAAAGAAGGGTTTTCCAGCCTGTGTTTGAGCACATCCAGGAGCCAGGAACTCAGTGTTCCCAGAACCACACAATCTACCTTGGTTAGAAAGCTCCTCATTATGGCGAGTTGAAATTTGGCTTCCTTAACCTTCACTCATTGATTCTAGCTCTGTTACCTGTGATCATGTTGAGCTGGCCTATTTATTTTCCCCACATAATGTCCCTCCAGGTATCTGCAGCTATAGCTGTTTGTCTCCTATGGGTGATAATGGTGGCAAGATCATCATTGCTGTCATTTACAAGTACTTTCAACAGTTAGGCTTTGTGCTCAGAGTGGTTAAGTAACTTGCTCCAGGTCACACAGCTGCTAAGTGGCACAGCTAGGATTGTAAACCAGGTCTGTCTGCTCTAGAGCCAGGGATTCATACACTGGTGTTTCTGCCTGTCCTCTTGTAAATTTCCAGTCAGCATATGGGGCAAGTCCTTTCTTCGATGGGGCACTAGTTTGTCTGTGACCTTCTAAAAGTGTGGTGCCAGCATTGTGTAAATTCTTCCCTCTCTGTTTCTATGTGTGTAAAAGGGAGTTGCTAATACCTGACTTTCCTTCCTTGCAGGGTTTTGCATGAGTGAAATGAGATAGGGCTTTGACAGCTTTATGTAAGCTATAAAATTCTATAACATCGGCAGAGTTACAGATTCACACACATGCATAGATATGTGCCTTAAACATACAAGATCATGTCTAAGCAGGCACACATTGTGCAGGGAACTCACTTCCCTTCTCTGAGCCTCAGTTTCCCCAACTCTAAGCTAGACTGCTAGACTTCTAGCATAAATGCCTTGTAATTGTATTTCTCTACTCCGGAGCCACGTCCCCTATGTATAGCTAACTCAAGCACAGATGTGGTTATGTAAGAGCGTCACTGGAAGGTCATCTGTTTAACAGTTCTGATTTGGGGTCCGGTGTCTTTTCTCCTTTTTCTCCCACAGTGAAGCAGAGATGGTTCCTGCCATCAAGCCTCCTCGTGAAGAGTTCTTGAACAGCCGGATGCTGATGCCCCAAGACATTATGGCCTATCGGGGTCGCGAGGTGGTGGAGAACAACCTGCCACTGAGGAACACCCCTGGGTGTGAGAGCAGAGCCTTTGCCCCCAGCCTGTACAGTGGTCTGTCCACACCGCCAGCCTCTTACCCCATGTACAGCCACCTTCCAGTCAGCAGCTTCCTCTTCTCTGATGAGGAGCTGCGGGATGCCCGGATGCCTGTGGCCAACCCCTTCCCCAAGGAGCGGGCCCTGCCCTGCGACAGTGCCAGGCCAGTCCCTGGGGAGTACAGCCGGCCGGCCATGGAGGTGTCCCCCAGCGTGTGCCATGGTAACATCTATTCACCCAAGGAGACAGTCCCAGAGGAAGCACGAAGCGACATGCACTACAGTGTGGCTGAGGGCCCCAAGCCTGCTGCCCCCTCGGTCCGAAATGCCCCATACTTCCCCTGTGACAAGGCCAGCAAAGAAGAAGAGAGACCCTCCTCAGAGGATGAGATTGCCCTGCATTTCGAGCCTCCCAATGCGCCCCTGAACCGGAAGGGTCTGGTTAGTCCACAGAGCCCCCAGAAATCCGACTGCCAGCCCAACTCGCCCACAGAGTCCTGCAGCAGCAAGAATGCCTGCATCCTCCAGACCTCTGGCTCCCCGCCAGCCAAGAGCCCCACTGACCCCAAAGCCTGCAACTGGAAGAAATACAAGTTCATCGTGCTCAACAGCCTCAACCAGAATGCCAAACCAGAGGGGCCCGAGCAGGCTGAGCTGGGCCGCCTTTCCCCGAGAGCCTACACTGCCCCACCTGCCTGCCAGCCACCCCTGGAGCCTGAAAACCTTGACCTCCAGTCCCCAACCAAGCTCAGTGCCAGCGGGGAGGATTCCACCATCCCACAAGCCAGCCGGCTCAATAACATTGTTAACAGGTGATTTCAGAGACAGTCTGGGTCTGAGGTCGGGGGTACCTGGGTAGGCTTTCAGGGTTATTTCTTCTGATGGATGCAGGGGCTGTGTTCTTTTCTTGCCCAAATTGCTGAGCCTGTTAGAGGTGTGGAGTGAGTGCCTATTGAATGAATTAGCCTAAGTAAGGAAGTATATTAAGTACTGTGTATTTTTTCTTTTTTCCTTTTTTTTTTTTTTTTGAGACAGAATATCGCTCTATTGCCTGGGCTGCAGTGCAGTGGTGTCATCATAGCCCACTGCAGCCTCAAACTCCTGGGCTCAAGCAATTCTCCTGTCTCGGCCTCTGAGTAGTAGCTGGGACTATAGGCACACACCACCACACCTGGCTAATTTTTCTATTTTTTGTAGAAACAGGATCTGGTTCTGGCTCAGGCTGGTCTCAAATTCCTGGCCTCAAGCAGTCCTCCTACCTCAGCCTCCAAAAGTGCTAGGATTACTGACATGAGCCACCACACCCACCTTTGTGTATTTTTTCATAGCAAGAGAGATAATATTCTTCTATGGTAGATGAGCATTCCGTAAATCCCACAGGTACTTTCTGTGGTCTTGATGTGTTAGGGGACCCTCATGCTCCCCTTGGACTGAGTGGGGCTGTGGGCTGCAGTATTGAGGAGAAGAAACTGGGCCCTGGAGTGGGGTTTGGGCTTGGTTTGACCCTGGTCAATGAGCTTTCTGCTGATGCTGTTTGGACGTAGGCTTAAAGATAACTCTGAGACCCAGAGCCCAGGCCCAGGGAGAAGAGGAT
Organism: Indri indri; assembly: GCA_004363605.1. Taxonomy (NCBI): domain Eukaryota; kingdom Metazoa; phylum Chordata; class Mammalia; order Primates; family Indriidae; genus Indri; species Indri indri. The sequence continues at coordinate 28,389 of RJWJ010012830.1, forward strand.
GGCTTTGAGGCTCTGTCCCAGGTGCTGAGGCTCTCTTTGCTCCCCCACAGGTCCCTAACAGGCTCCCCCCGCAGCAGCAGCGAGAGCCACTCGCCACTCTACATGCACCCCCCGAAGTGCGTGTCCTGCGGCTCTCAGTCCCCGCAGCACGCAGAGATGTGCCTCCACACTGCTGGCCCCACGTTCTCTGAGGAGATGGGAGAGACCCAGTCTGAGTACTCAGATTCCAGCTGTGGTGAGTCCCTTTCCCTCCTTCCCCTTGCTAGGGAGAGGGAATACCCTTCTGCTCCGTGGGTTTTGTGTTTCCATTTTATTTACACTGTCATCTCTGATTGGGAGAAGTCCCCACTTGGAAGTCCACTGGCAATTAAAATCACCAGCCAATCACCATATACTTCACAAACTCTAAGGGAACTGGGATGATCAAAGCAAGGGATGGGGTATTAGGGTTAATATGGGGTAATCTTCATTCCAGCAAAGGTAGCTTGTGGGGCTGGCTATCACTCCCGGAGCTTTCTCCATCCCTCTGTACCAAAACTATGGGTATTGATCTGTATGCATGTGAGTTCTCCCTGCTAGACTGTAGCTTTTATAAGGAGAACCATCTGACCTTATTCTTTCCTGCATCCTCCATAAGTCCTAGTAGGTCCCTAGCATGGGACTCAGTAAATGTTAGCTCAGTTAAAATGGTTGAACTGAATGATGAAATTGAAGTTTCTGGATGGTTGGTGATTGGCATCCTTGCTTTTTACCAGATAAAAAGTCTAACACTCTTCACCCAGCTCTGGCTACAGTAATAGAGCCCAGTAATACCTAACCATGGTTAAATCACCATGACATGTCATTTTCAAATTGCTATAACGAAAGAAAAAAATTGGCTGCTTATGCCCAGAGGTTTGTCACAAGGTCATGGACCGATGGTTGGGAGAGCAGGGACTGCCCTTGTCCCCTGGCTATTTGCCTTTGCTGTGTGCCCCAGTTCCTTTGCTCTGGGCCTCTGTTTCCATGTCCGCCATCATCTTTGGTGTCTCAGTCTCGTGGAAGTGTGTGGGAGACGTGTAATCCAGACAGGTGCAAGAATGACCATGGAGTGTTCATCATTAATTCCTCCTTCAGGGACCTCAAAGTGCGACTGAATTTGAGCTATCTTAGATTCCTATAATGCCTGTGTTTTCATTTGTGTGATGTCATATCCTCCTGTGAGGCAGGCAGGACAGAGATTTATTATTTTGACTTTGGAGATAGAGACATAGAAAGAGGCTCGGAGAGGTACAGGTTCTTGGCCTGAGGGCTTCTGTGTGTAAATGTAAATAAAACTTTGAAGTGGTTTTTAAAAAAGGTCAGTTCTCAGAGCTCTTGGGGAAAAGAAAAGCTCCGCTGAGCCTTTCTCAAACTGGTGCAAGTCATATGAGTACCTGTGGGTTTGGGCTTCCCTTCTGTACCTTAATATTCAATCTGTCTCCTTTCTCCCTCCTCTGTGGCTGAGACTCTCAATGCTAGGAAAAAGAAATCCCCACAGGTCCTTTGCTCTGGGGTCCCATGAGTGGTGGGATGGTGGGGGCTGGGGGATCCCTTTGGCGCAGGGGATGGCTACCGAGGAGAGAGGCCTTAGAGCCCCACCTCCCTTCCTCGCGCTGACTCTGGTGTCCCCCTGCCACCCTCCAACAGAGAACGGGGCCTTCTTCTGCAATGAGTGTGACTGCCGCTTCTCTGAGGAGGCCTCACTCAAGAGGCACACGCTGCAGACCCACAGCGACAAACCCTACAAGTGCGACCGCTGCCAGGCCTCCTTCCGCTACAAGGGCAACCTCGCCAGCCACAAGACCGTCCATACCGGTATGGCCCTGCCCCACACTACCCGGAGGCAGGACAGGGAGAGGGTCCGAGAGAAAGCAGCGTGGGGCCTTAGGACCTGGCAGGGTGAGGCAGGGAGCAGGCCCCGTCCGGGTCGAAGGAGGGCCTTGGCCTTGTCTTTGCTTAGTGGCTCATCCACTCCCTGCATTCTTTGACTTTCCTCTGAGATTCTCTGTCCTGTTTCTCTGCCTTTGCTGGGGTCAGAAGTGTTAATCCGACAGTATAAGTGAAGAAACTAAGCCTGATAGAGGCAAGGCGGGTTAGGTTTTTGTAAAGCCAGAGAAAAATTAAAGGCCTGTTGATTTCTTCCAAAGACTTATTCCTTATCAACTTACTTTCCTTTACCAGGTATCTTCTCATAACCTGATTGTTGTCCAACAACTACTCTCTTAGTACTTTAAATTGTTCCATTATCCCAAAGCCTTCCAATGAAGGAAGGCTCGGGCCTTCTGTTGGTTTCCTCTGCCTGAGCATCCACTGAAACACAAGCCCCACCCCCTTGCAAAGGGAATCCAGCTGTAGTTGCCACAAGCAGAAAAGTATGTTAGAAAAACTAGAGCAGCCTGACTGTATCTCCTTGGTGAAGGAACAGATGATTTAATCAGTCTTATCCAAGACAAGAGCCAGAAGAGCTTTCCTAGGTCATCTAAAGTAGCCCCTCAAGTTCCAGAGAAGGAAACTGAGGCCCAGAGAAAGAGAGTGACTTTTCCAGGTCCCACAGGCAGACAATCCTAATGACAAAGCTGGTTCTATAGCTCAGGCTTCCTGGAGCCTTCCCCCATCCTGTCCACACCTGGCGTTGTTTCTGCTCCACCATGCCACCACTTGTCTCTTGGTCCTTGTCCCCTGCAAGGCGTGCTGGTCTGTGTGAGAGAGGGCTGGCAGGCTAGCGGGGCAGGCCCTGGATTCTCTCTCTGACATCCTCCAAGGGGAAAGAAAGCATGAGTGACCTCAGGCAGGGGCAGTTTGCTTTGAAATCCAGGGGCCAAGGACTGTGGAGACTTTGCCCACTGAATTTGGCTTTCCTTTTTCTCTTTCTCTCTGTAACAGGTGAGAAACCCTATCGTTGCAACATCTGTGGGGCCCAGTTCAATCGGCCAGCCAACCTGAAAACCCACACTCGAATTCACTCTGGAGAGAAGCCCTACAAATGCGAAACCTGCGGAGCCAGATTTGTACAGGTGAGCAGGGTGGGGTGGAGGAAGGAAGGACCCCTAGGCCTGTGTGTGCTGCTAAGGGCTGCGCGGAGCCCTGCTGCCCGCCCCGGCAGACCTTGCACTCTTTGCCCTTCCTTTTAGGTGGCCCACCTCCGTGCCCACGTGCTCATCCACACTGGCGAGAAGCCCTATCCCTGCGAAATCTGTGGCACCCGTTTCCGACACCTTCAGACTCTGAAGAGCCACCTGCGAATCCACACGGGAGAGAAACCTTACCATGTACGTAAGCCTCCTGCGGCCAGTGGCTGGCCTGGGGAGGAAAGGAGCGGGAGGGGTTGGGCGGCGCAACTGTTTGCTCCAGTCTCGAGCACACAGTGGAATGACCAGGGAGGTAATCGTCGGACCTGATTGTCAGACATGCTGCTTGACCTTGGCCCGAGTCTCGGTGTGAAAATGGGGGTATTGGGCTAGGTGATCCCCGCCTTAGGAAAGAAGTCCCGACTGTGATTACATAGATTTTGGGTCATTCATTTGTTCCACAAATACTTATTAAGTATCTATAGCACACCCCATACTGGGCTATATGTACATTAAAAGGAGCTAAAGTGTTTGAGAAGGAGCAGTCTTAGGAGTGGGAGGAGAACCAGAAGAATAGTATAAGAATTGATGATGTTATGATGAGGGAAAAAAACAGAGAGAAAGTCCATTTTAAGAAAGAGGAGTGTCCAGGTACACAGCACAATGCTGTGGACAGGCCATTGGGATTGGACTGTTCTGGAGCAGGGTCTTAGCAAGTATGGCCCGCACACCGATGTTCAAACATTCCATGAGCTAAGAATGGTTTTTTCATTAAAAAGAAAAGAATAATAATTTGTGACATACGAAAATTATATGAAATTTCAATTTCAAGGTCCATAAGTACAGTGTTACTGGAACATAGCCATGCTCATTTGTTTACATATTGTCTGTGGCTGCTTTGAAGAATTTATGGCATTGCTCTAGGTGGTGATGGGCACAAGAACTAATCAATGAATGGTTAACCTTCATTCCAGATGTTAACCTGCAAAACATGGTTATTTTTGTTCACTTGTTTGTCAAGCTTTGGCTGAATATCTTCCTACTTGCTGTTTGTTCTTGGGCAAATTAGTTATCCTCTTAGTACCTTAATTTCCTCATCTATAAAATGAGCTTGATGATAGTACCTACCTCATGTAGTTGTAGTATTAGCTAACTAATTCACTAAAGTGTTCAGGATAGCACACAAATATAGTCAGAGTACAGTAAATATATGCTGTTGTGATTTGCTATAATTTTAGATACATAGAATATCGCAGTTGAGAATGACCTTCGGTGTGTACTGACCCAGTCCCTTCAGAAGGGAGATCCATGATCAGAGAGAGAAATGACATGCCTGGGGCACACAGCAGTGGGTGGCATAGATACAATGGACCCTATGTCTCCCAAGACCAGGGCATTTTACATACTGCCCTGCCTGTTTTATTTATTTTTTATTTTTCTAAGTCTATTACCGTTTTCACTTTAAAACATATTCTCTATCTGAACATATTTTATTATACTTTGTATTTTAGAATAGTTTTAGGTGTATAGAAAAGTTGCCAAGATTGCACAGAGGGCTCCATATGCACCCATTCCCCCCTACTATTAACATCTTACATTAGTTTAATGCATTTGTCATAACTAGTGAACCAATACTGATACATAATTATAAATGAAAGTTCATATTCTATTTGGATTTTTTTTAGTTTTTTACCCCAAAAAATCCATTGTCTTTTCTAAGATCTCATCTAGGTTACCCCATTACATTTAGTCATCCATTTTATTTTTGAGAAACTTTTATCTAAACTAAAACTGTTATCACCCATTCATTGAATCAAGCAAGAAACAGCTCTATTTGCTAATGCTTTATTAGGTTAGCTAAGATATACACCCTAGGAAGAAATATAACTGCATTTTTAAAAGTGTATCCTAGACTCCAGATTTCCATGAATTCAGACTGGTCTAGTCCATTTGTCCAAATGTGTTCAGATTTATTCGTAATTTGCCTAAGAGGTATATTCTGCTAGGTACTAGGATGATTCTAAAATTTAGTCAAAAACGACCACTGTCCTCAAAAGTGTTATCCGTCTAAAAAGGATCTTAATGCACAAGGATGGTTGCATAGCAAGACTAGAAATCTTACAGAAGTTCAAAGGAAAGAGGGATTATTTTTATAGTTGAGAGATTCGGGGAAGCTTTAATAACGAGGGGAGTTTGTATCTGAACTGCCTTTTCAAATAAGACTTGAACTTGTGGAGTTAAAGCAAGGAATGACATCTCAAGCAAGGGAAGGGCACTTGGGAAAACAGGGAAGGGACATTCGCACAATGCTCACTTACCTCCTGGCAGAAGCTAGGATTCATATGGGTTCTTAAACTGGACTCTGAGAGAAAAGAACTGCCCCAGCCCTTTGCAAGGAGAATCTCCTGCTCTGGGCCTTTGAGCAATGACGAGTTTCTTGGGCTGCTGACAGCTAACAGTTTGCCTCTGATATCCCTCCAGTGCGAGAAGTGTAACCTGCATTTCCGTCACAAAAGCCAGCTGCGACTTCACTTGCGCCAGAAGCATGGCGCCATCACCAACACCAAGGTGCAATACCGCGTGTCGGCCACTGACCTGCCTCCGGAGCTCCCCAAAGCCTGCTGAAGCATGGAGTGTTGACGCTTTCCTCTCCAGCCCCTTCTCAGAATCTACCCAAAGGATACTGTAACACTTTATAACGTTCATCCCATGATGTAGTGCCTCTTTCATCCACTAGTGCAAATCATAGCTGAGGGTAGGGGGTGGGGGGTGGGGCCCGGGGGACTGGGAGCCACGGCAGCTCCCCTTCCCCCACTGCCATAAAACATTAAGAAAATAATAATGCTTTTTCTCCTATGTGTAAGGCGAACCATGTCAGCAAAAAGCAAAATCATTTTATATATCCAAGTGGGGGAGTATGCAAAAGCTCTGACTTGACTTAGTCTGCAAAATGAGGAATGTATATGTTTTGTGGGAACAGATGTTTCTTTTGTATGTAAATGTGCATTCTTTTAAAAGACAAGACTTTGGTGTGTTATCAAAGAGAGGGCTTTAATTTTTTTAACCAAAGGTGAAGGAATATATGGCAGAGTTGTAAATATATAAATATATATATATATAAAATAAATATATATAAACCTAAAAAAGATATATTAAGAATATAAAACTGCGTTAAAGGCTCGATTTTGTATCTGCAGGCAGACACGGATCTGAGAATCTTTATTGAGAAAGAGCACTTAAGAGAATATTTTAAGTATTGCATCTGTATAAGTAAGAAAATATTTTGTCTAAAATGCCTCAGTGTATTTGTATTTTTTTGCAAGTGAAGGTTTACAATTTACAAAGTGTGTATTAAAAAAACAAAAAGAACAAAAAAAAAAAAAGCTGCAGAAGGAAAAACGTGTAATTTTGTTCTAGTTTTCAGTTTGTATATACCTGTACAACGTGTCCTCACGGTGCCTTTTTTCACGGAAGTTTTCAATGATGGACGAGTGTGCGCCATCCCTTTTTGAAGTGTAGGCAGACACAGGGACTTGAAGTTGTCACTAACTAAACTCTCTTTGGGAACGTTTGTCTCATCCCATTCTGCGTCATGCTTGTGTTATAACTACTCCGGAGACAGGGTTTGGCTGTGTCTAAACTGCATTACCGCATTGTAAAATATAGCTGTACAAATATAAGAATAAAATGTTGAAAAGTCAAGTTGGCTTGTTCGGGAGGCCTTTCTCTGTGTTGGAATGGGGACTGGAGTGGACTTGACTTCCTCGGCTTGTAGTCTAGTGGGAAAGGATCTCAGAGGGCAAGGCTGCTGGCTGGTGCAGTCTCAGAAAGGAGCTTCATTTGGGATAAGGCTAGGGCTTGTTCCTGGTTGCTTGGCACAGACCCACACTTGGCTCCCAGTGCCAGGACAGACTGCAGACTCCAGCCCCTGGTCCTGAGGAGCTCAGACGGGGTTTTGGGTGGGCCACCCACTCAGCTCTAGGCTGAGCTTCTATTGCCTCTGATTCTAGCTCTTCTGACACACATAGACATGAGTCTCTTCCTCTGGGCCTTGCTTGGTTTGCCCATTCTGTGAGGTGAGAATTTTCCTCTGCCTCCGAGCTTCATGAACAACTTCTCCCCACACAGCTCCGTGGGGCAGCGTGAAGGTGTCTGGCCCAGTCACACGTTCGTTCCTCGGCCTCCATGCATTTGGAGTCTTCTTGGTGTCTGCCGTGTGATTGACAGACATCTGTGGACTGAGAAGCTTTACGAATGTCTAGTGGCCAAGCAAACCTCTGTCCCTGCGGAGGTGCTCTTTGTCCACAGGGCCCTGTGGTAGAACTCAGCCACCTCCTTCTGTGTGACCACCATTTCCTCTCTGGGTGCCCTTCCCAACCTGTCCCTGAGGGGATTGGATTAACCCGACCACTTATGATTCCATGATTCAGACATAAGCTCACCCTTGCTTTCTTTGGCACCCAGCTTTATTTTACCTCAAAACACCCCAAGGATCAAGTTTGATTGACAGGACCTGAGAACAGGGAGGGCAAGTGTGGTTGTGGTCACAGCACAGAGGAGGAGTCTGCACCCCCTCTTCTTGTTCCTGGGCAGCGGTGGGAGGGAGCCCTTCCCTGGGGCTGTCGCCACTGCTTGGACAGTAGTGTCCCTTGGCAGCGCCCTTGTAGCAGGCTCCGAGCACGTGCTGGGAAGCCTATGGGAGCTGACCACCCAAAGCCCCAGAGAGCCTCAGAAAAGCACACCGTCCTCTGCCGGCTGCATGGCCTTTCAGCTCAGATTTCCTTTGAAAAGGACTTTAAAAGACTTGCCAGCTTGAGGCCTCAACTCACCCTGCTCTTTGAAACAGGAGAAAATGATCCCTCTGCTCCCATAGAAACTTGGCAGAAGAACTTACAAAACAGACGGCTCCAGGAATGACAATTCACAAGCCTCAGGGAAGCCAGCCCCAGGGTCCCTTTGCTCCTGGAGTTCCCCCAAGTTTGTTTGTGTGTTATTACCATTTAATAGAGAGTAGGGCAGATAGTGTGGGTGGCATTTAAACAAAAAGGGAGATAAAAAGCCAGTGACTGCAGTCAATCAACAACCAATAATAAGTAGAAAGAAAATGTCTCTAAACAGATAAGCCAGGGAAAAGAGAATATAGAATTTTTTATTACAAAAGTATGACATGATTACAACTTTTAACAAATACTTACCTTACAGTATGGGTGATGTTATTCTCTGCATTGTGGGATTTTTAGAGGAAAGGTTTCTGAGGTTAAGGGTGGTGAGCGTGTGCATAGGGCTAGGCCCAGAGAGGCAGGGTGCCTAAAATCAAGTAGAGCTATTCAGGAGCTGGAAGGGATGGGGTGGTGATGATCACCTCATTCGAATCTCTCATCTGACCCATGGAGGGACTGAAGCACGAGAGACAAAGAAACTTGCCCACTGCCACCGCGTGCCTGGGGCGGAGAGTGGAGAACAGGCTCCTGCTCCTTCCTGAGGGAAGGAAAAATAGATGCAGGTGTTCCATTTTAGAAATGGGGAAGTGGAGGCAGGGACTTGTCCAAGGTCACGCAGCTAAGAAGTATCCAACTAGTCAGAGTTCACACAACTGGTTGTTGGTAGAACTTTAATCAGTTCAATGCAGTTATTAGGCCTCAGGCTTCTTGTCATATTCCCTTTGGGATCTGGGTTTCCATTTCTATCTCTGTCTCACTCATAGTAATAATTAATAACAAGTTGTCTTCTGTTCTACCAGAAGTATGCTTTTGAAAACAGTAAGAGAATTAGAATAGGGAAGAGAAGCCGAGAGAAGCTGACCCCTGGAGAGTAACTCGGTTGCATTAACCACAGAGCGTCAGAGTGAGGTCGGCAGAACTGGGATGACCTTTCAGAACCAGGTTCTGTGAAGCTTGTCTTTGGGGGTTTCTAGCCTTCGTGATTTCTAGGAGACTCCATCCTGTGACTACTGTATAGTAAGTCCCCTGCCTCCCTCCCTATACACTATTGCCACTGCTTGGACTGGTCTGTGTGAGTCCCTATTTCCTGGGGCACTATTTACATGGACACCCAGGCCTCTGCGGTGTTTGCCATTAGAAGGACCCTTAAATATTCTTTGACTAGGTCCAAGCTGCTCAGTAGTGGAGACTAAGGCATGCTATAATTCCCCCCAAGGTAAGACACAAAAAGTGGTTCACCCAAATACTGTAACTTATTGGAAAGGCAATACTCCTCAAATGCCCAAAGCAGAGACAGTAGGCTTCTACAGGGTACGCAGGAGCCTAGCCCTGCCATGGGCATGGTGCCCGGCACACTCAGTATAGCATCCATGTACACAAAACTTCAGTGGTCCCTAAGAGAATGGCCTTCTAGCAAGGCAGATGTCAAAGCAGGAGGACTTTGGAGTCCAGGAAGGGAGGGACCCAGTGGGGCTTGGAGCCCCTGGCGTACTATATCACTGCTCAAGCCCTCAGAGTCTAGCCCGCTTGTTAAATGAGTCTGACTCCTTTAACCCTAGATAACTGGCCGCGCGGCACATCTAAGAGATGAGTTTCCTGGGCCTTTCTCTCCATTTTGCACCCCAAGCAGTCAGTTTGGTTACATAACAAGCATTCATGGAGTCAGAATCACGGAGTATCATAACTGGAGGGAATTTAGTGATGATAATTCATTTGTACAGATGAGGAACCCAGGCCCAGAAAGGAAAGGCGACATGCCTAAGCTCACACTGGGAATTTTACCACCTGACTCTCGACTCCAGGTTTGTAACCTGGTCCCTGCCCTTGAAGAGTTTGCAATCCAGTTGGCAAAAGAAAACATGGATACATACACATGGAAAGAAAATCACAAAGCAGCACCAGAAGATATAAAATTATATCTAATAAATGATGTTCCTAAATATTCCAGGACTTTGAGTAGGTGTATGTTCAGAAGGGCAACTTGTTCGTCAGGACAGTATAAGGTGGACAGACTTGCTGAGCTGGCGGCCCATGGAAAAGCATTCTCAGAGTTTTCAAATGTCTCCCACCCTTCCTGTGGAACTGCAGTGCCTCCTTCTATCTGGACATGTCCTCTTTGATGTCACCAATAGAAGCCATCTCTGTAGGTGTATTAGTTTGCTAGGGCCGCCGTAACCGAATACCGCAAACTCAGTGGCTTAAACAACAGCAATTCATTGTGTGATGGTTTTGGAAGATGGAAGTCTGAGGTCAAGGAATTAGCAGGGTTGGTTTCTTTTGAGGGCCATGAGGTAAAATCTGTTCCAGGCTTCTCCCCTAGCTTTTGGTGGTTTCTTGGCAATCTTTGCTACGCCTTGGCTTGTATTAACAGAAGTGTCACCTCTCTTTACTTTTCACATGGAATTCTCTCTGTGTGCATGTTTCTATGTACAAATTTCTTCCCTTTTTATAAGGATATCAGTCAGATTAAGGCCCACCCTAATGGCTTCAACTCAACTAATTACATCTGCAATGACTCTATTTCCAAACAAGGTCACATTCTAAGGTACTGGGGGTTAGGACTTCAGCCTATGAATTTTGGAAGGAAATACAACTCACAACAGTGGCTGTTTATGGGAAGAAGGATGGCAACATGCCTCAGAAATGGCACCACCATCACTCTTCTTTGCCCTTTCTCCTTGCTGCCAAAGGCCCAGGGGATTAAGACCTGGAGGGCCTTCTCACTGCCAGGCAGTAGGCTTTGCACTCAGGCTCTCAGTCACCCTCACAGCAACTCGCTGAGGTGGGTTTGCTTTCCTCTTACAGATGAGAAGCATGAGGAGCAAAGCAGCCATGGCACTTGGCCAGGGTCGGGCAGTGCTCTCCTTCCCTCTCTAGCTAGTTTTGTCTTTTATATCACTGTCGGGTATCACCCCAAAAGAGCACTAGAGGACAAAATAACCGTGCTGAGGGAGCAACCACATTTTGGTTATGCAGGTGGGAGAAAGCTCTAGATCCAGGTAGGACTCTGTAAAATAGGAATCACCAAGAGCTTGTATACTAGACTGTCAGAGCCTTGACAAAAGCCCCTTAGCAAGAACTGCAGACTATTACAGTTAATCATATCTTGAAAAATCATGGAGTGTTTGAGCTTATCCCAACAGGTGATCTAATCCCTCAGTTCTCTACCACAGAGAGCTTTCCAACATCCTGCTGCCTGCTCCCCAGCTGACTCTAACGTGCCACCATGGGTGAGAACCTCTAGTGTAATCCAACTTCTTCATAGAAAAGGAAAGGACACCAAGTCACATCAGGCAAAGATGTTCTATAAGGACTAGAACATAACTTCTTAAAAGCCCATGCTAGTGTTACTTCCACTGAAATCACTGCCTTACACTGCCGTGATTTCCTATTTCCAGAAACCTTAGCGCAGCCCCTAAGTGACTGCCTTCTTCGTGTATCTTCATGTATCTAACTGCTTCCTCAGTGTGACGCTAGTGGGGAAAAGCTTGGACCAATGAGTAAGAAATATAAACAAGCAGGACTCAGCTTTACAGAATAAAGGATTTCCCAGCAGATGTCTAAAGATGGAATGGGCTTTGGGTGAGCACCTGAGCTCGTCACGGAAGGTCATGGAGCAGAAGCTGCATGATGACCTGGCAGCAATGTCGACTGGGGGAAGAGTTGGACTAAATGACTCTGAGGTCCCTTTTAAGCTTGAGATTCTGTAAGATTCTATCCTATTAATATTAGGATATTAGAAACTGGTTTTGGTCATGGAAGTAATGAGGAATATGGGTCCCCTGCTATGACTCTCAGGCGAGAAGGACGTGATCATGGCAGTCTGGGGCCATTTTGCGTAGCATTGGACAGCTCCTGTAACCTGAACGGAACTGCACTGCAGGGGCCAACTTGTGCCTACTTCTTCTTTGTACCAGCATACCCTGGCTTAGGCCTTCATACATATCATTTCCTGATAGTGAGACTATACCTCATCTCCCATCGTTTCTACCTGGGGTACCCTGTCCTTCAGTCAGATGGGGAAACTCACCATTCCCCAAACCTGTCGGGCTTCAGTCTCTGCACACACCATGCCCTCAGCCTAGTGTGGGCCTTTTCCCTATCTACTCTCACCAACCCTCCCCTTCTTTCAAGCCTGTGAGTTTCCTCCGCCTGAACAACTGTGAGCATCTGTACAGGTCTGTTGAATGATGGAGTGACGGAGTGAATGCGTGTTCAGGGTTCTAGTCGGTTTATAGCTCTTTTGACACCTGTATTCTCTGAGGCCACTCTGCGAGTGCAGTCTAACAAAGAGCCACAAGGTGGCAGGACAGACCAAACAGTGAAGGCTAAAGGAGCCTCTTTTTCTGGCTCCAAGTAGGAAGGTGTAAATACAGCCAGTGCTGTTTTTTCAAGTTGGTCTCCTGTAGCTTTGTACCTGTCCCCTTTCTAAGATCCTCTTCTTCATCTCAGCAGAGCCATCCAACAGAATTGGCTGGTGGCCTAAGGGTTGTGATTTGAGGTCCTCCAGCTCCCAAATCTCTCCCTTGGAGACCTACTTGGGTATGTGTAAATTTCCACTCTGAATCATTCCTTGGAGTTTCAGTTTTCCAGTTCTTCTTGGAAATGTGGGAGGTCATATCTCAATTCTTGAGCAAAGAGGCCAATCTATAATAAAGCCTTGGAGGAGGCAAGGGCTTATGATATGACACTAATAATCTAGTATCTACTATAACTAACTTTACAGATCACAAAAGGCTTTCATTCCCAAGGGCTTGCTTAA